>JAQMYK010000023.1:18125270-18136014 GCA_030014345.1 Clarias buthupogon | reverse complement strand
CGGTGAAGAACGCAGATGGCTACAAGTTGGATAAACAGCACACCTTCCGCGTCAACCTGTTCACCGACTTCGACAAGTACGCTGCGTTTCTCTTTATTGCTGTATGGGATGAAACAATTAAGCTATTATTTTTTTTTGTCTGTGATGTGTCTGGTGATTACGATAAATAATCTAGTGACTCGTGACATGATGTTATCTCTTCTTCTTTTTTTTGTTTTATTGTGCACAATGAAGATGTATAGAGTTGATTTACTTTAATGGAGTTTTTTGTGTTTGTTGTTCAGGTACATGACTATCAGTGATGAATGGGAAGCTCCGGAGAAGCAGCCCTTTAAAGATTTTGTGAGTATCTTTTACACAGAAGTGAGGAAATGGATTGGTCCTGGACTCTTTTGCTTGTGCTGTGTGTGTGTGTGTGTGTGTGTGTGTGTCCGCGCACGCATGGAAATATGTAGACAATTGGAGGTCAGAATGTTGCAAAGGAAAGATTTTTATAATATTCTTCATGGACTGTGTTGTCTTCTATGTATGTGTGAAACAGCTTTGTTGCGCGTTCCCACTGGTGACAGACGTTAGATTGACAGTAAGAGATGAGATGAGATTCGTCCCACAGTGGGGACATTTTTGTCACAGCAGCGTAGAAAAATGTGCAGATAGTGTATAAACAGGATAAACTGGTTACACTTTCAAATAAATTGCACTAGTATAATTCTGCACTGTGTAAAATGGTGTTATTCCACATAAATGTAAGATGATGTAACTATCATAACTTTATTGTAAAATTCAAGATATTGAAGTGCATAATTGTAATGTCTTTAGTTATGAATCGTGATTCTTTTTGTGTGTCGATTCACGTGTCGCGTCATTTTAAATGATTTACAGTGGAACCTCGGATTACGAGTAACGCGGTTTACGAGTGTTCCACAAGACAAGTAAAGATTTTTAATACATTTTGACTTGGAAAACGAACAAGTCTTGGTTTACGAGTACCGAGTATCACGCATGCGCTTCTTGTTTTGACGCCGAGCGTCACGTGATCAGAACTTTAGCCAACGGTTTTTCTCTCTTATGCTGCGGAATTGTGGGTAATCGTCTCCCCTGCTGGGTCTTAGTGCTCGTCTCTTCATCAACATCCGTGCACGTGTGTACTGTTTACTATAACTGTAACCACGTGTGTGTAAAACATATTTAATTTTGTCACACACACACACACACACTCTCTCTCTCTCTCTCTCACGCGCGCAACAAGTTCTGCTCTGCGCGCGACACACACACGCGCGCTCTGCTCCTCACAGAAACTCTGCTCCTCACAGAAACTCTGCTCTGTCGCGATTCTTTTCAAAGGTAACGTGCGGTTCATTTGTTTGTTTTACTTTACAGCAATGATTCCGTTATTAAGCACTAACGCGAGTGTCATTAGCGATGTTCTTTGCTAATTTTTCAGACAAAACAGTCTTTCCGTTAATGTGTTTATTACACAGTAAACCTTTCTTATTTGAATTTCACATAAAGTCTCATTAGAAAGTAAAAAAATAATTTTCTCCCTCAGCCTCTTATGTGCGCGTAATTTGACACCATGTCGGTTCATACACTCTCGGAACGGAAGGGGCTTCACACACACAAACACACACACAAACACACACAGCGCCTGCGCACATAAACGGAAGCACTTATCTGTCGGGATTTATTTTAAAAATTTTACTTTATAGTTTGTCTTTATTATTTTTATGTATTTATTTTTTTGGGCTGTGGATTGAATAATTAACGAAAAATAAGTTTCCATTATTTCTTATAGGAAAATTACATTTGGTTTGAGTGTTTTGGAATACGAGCCCACTTCCGGAACGAATTATGCTCGTAATCCGAGGTTCCACTGTATTCTATTTATAATGAGGACACACCGGTCAGTCAGGCAGTGATGGGTATCGGCTGGTTTTCTATTTGATAACCGATTTTCTGATGCATTTCAAGCTGTTATGTAGCTCTATGTGAGAATAAAGGCGGTGGAAGTGGATCGTACGCAGGCCGAGTCAACCCCGTGTTCACGAAAATAATCACAGGGACTCGACGCTTAAGATCTTATTGTACGGATATGTTATTGTACGGAGCCTGGCTAATAAGGAAAGCTAAGCTAAAGTATTGTAGACTGCAGCTTGTCATGTTTGTTTGTTACTGATGCACACGTTTCTCCAAACGCTAATCAGATCTTCCAGTCTCTTCCCGAAGGCAGGAGTGTTTAATTCTGATGATTGTTGCCCCACAGGGGAATCTGCGCCATTGGATGGAGGAGCCGGACTGCCGCGACCAGTACAGCGTGATCTACGATTCTGGTGAGAAAACCGGCATCTTTTCCAACGACGTCAAGGAACCCATTGAGGTGGAGGAGAGGGCGGTAAGAGATGTTTACTTCTCTCCTGTTCTAGTGTACTGTGTGCTGCTTTTAAAAATGCGTATCTAATGAACACGTGCACATGTCTCTCTTTTAGCGCTGGACAGAAACGTACGTGCGCTGGTCTCCCAAAGGCACCTACCTGGCCACGTTCCATCAGCGAGGCATCGCACTGTGGGGGGGCGAGAAGTTCAAACAGATTCAGAGGTTCAGCCATCAGGGGGTGCAGCTCATCGACTTCTCCCCTTGTGAGAGGTTAGTGGAGATTACATGGCATGTGTAGAATGAAAGTGTGCGTGCGTGTGTGTCATCCTGAGAATGTTAGTCAGAGGTCACTGAAATATGTGAAATTTTACACAATAAGACCTTTACATACTTACAGTCGTGCTCTTAAAGCTAGGCGCGGTTTCCCTGACCAGACTTGTCTCGTTTTGTTTTTACAGTCGAAAACGGGCAGTTTTTCTAATTCTCGTAGATCTGATGTTTTTAAAGTGCCGTCGGTTCTGTGAAGGCACAGTGTCGCAGAAATGGAATAAAACCCTGACATTCTGAGTGTAAGAACACAGAAGAAGAAGAGAAAAATGGGGAATGCAGTTGAAATGTGCTACCAACTTGTCCTGGGTGACCAGAGACGACCCCATGTGATATTATCACGATAACTCGGTGCTGATTCGAATTGTATTTCGATTCTATATAGTGTCAGTGTGTTTTTTATTTATTTTTAAACGTCTTGATGGTCAGATTTTGTTATAATTCTAAACAAACTTGGCAAATAAGGAAGCCGTGCTGTGCAAACAGTTTAGTTTTACGCCACCTGTAAGATTGTAGCAACATATTAACCACCTCTAATATTAATTAATAATTATTCAGTTAATTGTCACATGTACGGTGTTACAGCACCGTGAAAAGATTTTTTTTCCACCTATCCCAGTCATGGAGCGCAGGGTCAGGATTCAGCTGGATTTGCCCATCATTTTTGCTCTGTTGTTGCTTTTTTCAAATGGATTCAATATCACTAACCTTTACAGTCTGATTTGATCACAAATTGCTATATTTCTTACAGGATTTAAAGTATTAAAAACGACTAAGTATTTTTTAATACCCATTGAAAAGCTGCTTAATGTGTCTCCTAAACAGTGCAGATATTTTTGTTTAAACTTTTCGCCCATGTCAGTCTTTTAGCTCCGTGCTCCAGTCCTGTAGGTGGCAGTATCTCCCCCAATCACCCATAAAGTCAAGAGATGTAAAGAATATGTGACTGAATGTCACAGCTCCAGTTGGTGTGCTGAAGGATATATAAAAATATTGTAATAATTTTCATCAGCACTTTTTTCTTTTGAATGTAATGCTATAAGTTGTTATTCCCGCATGTTTTAAGAATAATAATCTTTTCCAGTAGATCTATAATAATCTAACTTGTACATTTGCGATGTGGTTCGAGATGTTTTCGTTTACTGCAGGTGGCCACCACAGTTTGTATGTTGTGTTAAGGTTATTTCCATGGTGTTTAATCTTAAAACAGAGAGAAGAGTATGATGGGGAAAGTTTGCACTTAAATTATTTACATAAATGTTCAATGGTGTAAATTTCAGAAAAATATACCCCAGCTTTTGCAGAAAGTACAAACTGCTTCCATTTTCTGCAAAGTCCTTGCAAAATCTTTTCTTTTCTTTCTTTTTTTTTTTTTTAATATGGTGCAACAGTCAGCAAGTTACACAGCATTTCAGTAGCTGTAGTTTGCAAATGCACTTTGCACAATGTTCTCGTCTTAAAATAATTGTGTTGGGGTTGTTGTCGTTGTCCATATGTTATTTCATAGGTTTGAGTGGTGTTCTAGAATGTAGAAAATAAATTCAACCGTGTCCAAACTTTTGACTGGTACCATATCTGGACTGTAATATTCCACTAATAACCTGAATAGCTGCATGAAACAGAATCAGAATGAACTCCTCTGGAATGAAAGGGGTGTGTAAACTTTTGATAATCTGTCAGATCTATGTAAATATGAGCCATGTAAACACATGTTTTGCCCCATGTCGGTGTAACGTGATCACGTGATTGACATTTAGCTTCTGTGCTGATCAGTAACTCGGAGAGAACACATGACTCCTCCCACCTGTCTTTACCTTCATCCACTGGAGCTCTGGCTGAGGGAGGAGCTCTGATTGGTCCTCCGTGTAACATGTTAGTAAAATATCTGACCGGTTATAGATGAGACTAAATTCTTGAGAGTGATCATGAACCAGAAGGGGGGCGTTATTTTATTTATTTATTTTTGGTAATGAACGTTTTGCCTGGTGAGTTTGATAAACACTTTTTGTGCTGTTAAATTTGTCAGATTAAACACTCGATTGTGCCGTGTCCCCTTCCAGGTACGTGGTCACATTCAGTCCCCTGATGGACACGAAGGACGATCCTCAGGCCATCATAATCTGGGATGTTCTGACTGGCCAGAAGAAGAGGGGCTTCCACTGCGAGAGCTCCGCCCACTGGCCCATCTTCAAGTCAGTATACGTGCAGTTTTCGGTGCAGTGTGTACCCTCTGTGGTGGTTTCTTTCCATTTACTTTAGATTATTATTTTTTTAATTCTCAGGTGGAGTCCGGATGGGAAGTTCTTTGCTAGAATGACTCAGGACACCCTCAGCATCTACGAGACACCGGTGTGTTGCTCATTACTGCGCCTTGTTTTCTTTTTTTTTTCCTCACCTACATGCTGACTGTCTCAGTAGTCGGCATGATTTATTTTTAGGTTTAATTTAAATTTTGTCTGAACGTTTTGCTTTTTTGTTCATAGTCGATGGGTCTTTTGGATAAGAAGAGTTTAAAGATCAACGGAATTAAGTAAGTTAAAACTATAAATCATGGAGAAAATGTAGCAGTGATGGTATATTGTGCTATATATATTTTTTTGGGTGGCTCTGTGACCTGGTTTTGTAAACGCCCTCCCTCATTGTGTTAATCCTGTACAGAGATTTCTCCTGGTCCCCCGGCGATAACATCATCGCGTTCTGGGTTCCTGAGGACAAAGACATCCCGGCGAGGGTGACCCTCATGCAGTTCCCGTCCAGGAACGAGATCCGAGTGCGCAACCTGTTTAACGTCGTGGATTGCAAACTTCACTGGCAGAAGAACGGAGACTACCTGTGTGTAAAGGTGGACAGGACTCCAAAGGGAACACAGGTACAAAGACGGCTTACGTTAAAGTGTCTTGGGTCTGAGTCAAATACTGACGACGATACTCAGACGTTTCCGATACGGAATATCGTCTGGAGAGATGATTTGTTCTAAGACGTACTGTTTTCACTTTAGGGAATTGTCACGAATTTTGAGATCTTCCGGATGAGGGAGAAGCAGGTTCCTGTGGACGTTGTGGAGATGAAAGGTAACGACGTGCACCAGGGTGTCTCACATCATAACCTATATGCCTCTGTTATTATATTCACTTTATTTCTTAACAGAATTCCCGTCTCTTGAATCTCATCTTCATTCACCGCTTCTGTATCAGATTCATGATTATCGTGATTTTTTTTTACTAAGAAATGTAAATGTACATGTAAATGTAAAGAAATGATTGGAGAACATGTAATCCGATGTGGATTAACTTTATTTCTGCGTAATCATGTTGACACGGAGTTGCAGCAGCAGCAGGTTATACAAACAGTAGTAAGGAGAAAAAGAAAGGAGGGGGGCAAGAATGTCTTGCAGATGCTAAATAAAGGTCCACACTGGCAAATCAGAATAAGAAAAAGAGATGAAGTGTACAAATTGTCAGTGTATGTATGTCAGAATAATAAACATTTATCGTAAATATGAACAAGCGTGTTTTCTCCTCTGTGCTACAGAGGGCATCATCGCCTTTGCCTGGGAGCCCAACGGGAGCAGGTTTGCAGTGCTGCATGGCGAATCCCCCAGGATCAACGCGTCCTTTTACCACGTCAAGAGCAATGGCAAAATAGATTTGATCAGTGAGTGTATCCGTTATGTCTCTGGCAACACATGGTTTTTGTGAAGGACTTTGAATGAAAGACACTTGTTTATTTTTTTTCTCCCCAGAAATGTTTGATAAACAGCAAGCGAACAGCATCTTCTGGAGCCCTCAGGGCCAGTTCTTGGTCTTGGCTGGATTGAGGAGGTTGGTGAGCGTAATTACACATCAAGTCGAGACGTGTTTGAAGGTTCACTTGTTTTTCGCGGCTCACTTCAACTGGGTTGTTTGTTCCTGGCAGCATGAACGGCGCTCTGGCGTTTGTAGACACCTCAGACTGCACCATGATGAACATCGCTGAGCATTACATGGCCTCTGATGTGGAGTGGGACCCAACTGGGAGATTCGTCGTCACCTCTGTTTCTTGGTGGAGCCACAAGGTCGTTATTTGAAGGGCGAGCTATTTATTTATTGATTTATTTATTTATGTATTGTTCTCTTACAATACAAATGTTTAATATGAATGTAGGTGGACAATGCATACTGGCTGTGGACGTTTCAAGGGCGACTGCTGCAGAAAAACAACAAAGACCGCTTCTGTCAGCTTCTCTGGCGGCCTCGTCCTCCGTCCCTCCTCTCCCAGGAGCAGATCAAGGTGAGGGCGCATCGAGATCTACTTTAATAAAACCATCTCTCGCCACCCGAAACCCCAGCACTCATAATTTCCTATTTCTCTAAATGTACCAGGCAATCAAGAAAGACCTGAAGAAATACTCCAAGATCTTTGAGCAGAAAGATCGACTCAGCCAGTCAAAGGCTTCAAAGGTCAGCTCTTTTTTTATTTTATTTAATTTATATATATATATGACTCTTCCGTTTGTCTCGTCGGTCCCTGTGTTCGGACCTGGCTGACCGAGTTCTGTCCCGTGTGCTGTGCAGGAGCTGGTCGACAAGAGACGCACAATGATGGAGGATTACCGCAAGTACCGCGAGGCCGCCATGAAGATGTACCAGGAACAGAGAGATCTCCGCCTCGAGCTCAGAGGAGGTGCGTTCTTTACACATTATGCATCCACTTGTCAGGATCTTTTTTTTTTTTTTTAGATTTCACAAGCAGGGGAGGAAGAAAAAAAAAGGGAGAGGTGCAGGCACAATTTTAGCACCTGCTCGCCATTTTCAGGAGCTAAATATAACAGAATTGTCATCTGACTGGATAAACACACGCTTACTGAAGTCGAATAACTCCACATCCTGAGAGAGTTTGTCACTGTTTAAGATTAAAGCACTCAAGTAGTCTGTATTAAAACTCTTGGATGTGACAGATGTACTGAGACGTGTTCACGTTTGAAGGAAATAACTCGCTTCGTTTGTGACGGCTCGTCATTTCTCTGCATTGATTTTGAGATTGAGGAAACATGGAGAAGTAGAGCTAGTACTGTACGTAACTGGGGAAAGTGCTCGGATGTTAAAAATAACCTTTAAACACTGTGTATGCTCATTGTCTTAAATCATTTGTCCTCTCTCGGTAGGTGTGGACACTGATGAACTGGAAAGTAATGTTGATGACTGGGAAGAGGAGACCATTGAGTTTTTCATCAATGAAGAAATCATTCCAATCGGAGATCTGTAGTCACACGAGCAGGTAATAAAGTTCTCCCATATGTCTTAATGTTATTGACAGAACGAAATACTAAGCCCTCGTTCTCATTCTGCTTTTCTCCTCCGGCAGAACCGTTTTAATTCTCGAGGACCGTGCTTCTCTCCCATCTCTCCAACAAATTCCTTGTTAACATCCAGCCAAGTGCCTTTTAATACTGGTTGCTGTGGGAGGAGAATTTCGTACCACTGTTGGCGGCGGCGGCTGCTGCTGCTGCTTTTCTTTTTGTTTTGCCCCTGTTGTATCCAGCTTCCGGGAGCATCCATCCACCCATCGATCCTGCCTCCTTCACCCTGAGCAGCACTTGGCCTCTGGTTCTCGCCTTTTGAGCTGAACGTTTACTTCATCAGAAGGCCCGTAATCATGACTCGGCGTTCCACGGAAGGTTTTTACATCTCCACGTGGAAGAAAGACATTCTGTTTCCAGAGATTTTTCATAGGGTTAACACGTACTCTAGTGTTCGCTACAGTGGGCTGTATCCTCCTCCATTCAGATTACCTGATATTAAATGTGCAACAAGGTAATAAAGTATAAATACAATTTAACCTGGTGTCAGGTGTTGTGTTTTTTTTTTTTTTTTATTTACAGTAAAAATCATGCAAAGAAAAAAACAAACCCTTCATGGGTTACTTCAGGGTTCTGGGTATCAAACAATAATCAGTGTAATCTGTCTCGTGCTAATGAAACATGCCGGGGCAAATTAAATGCTTTCACAGCATTGCTTAACACGCTTTGTGAGTCACGATCAGTTCTCACTTCAACTTTTTCTTTTTTCTTTTCCTGCCTTGTGGCCGAGTGATCTGATCTCACCCCAGTCCGTGTCTCAATGTGCGCCATGTTATGTGTTTTAAATTCTTTACTTCAGCACTTTGGTCCTTTATCTGATTGTGGTGTCTGACCTGTTTTTCCAACAGTTCTACACTATATGGCTAAATAGACACCTGACCAGCACACTTGTACAGTGCTGCTCACTATTATTGGCACCCCTGGTTAAGATGTGTTCTTAGGCTTCTAATAAATATATTTTTTATTTGAACAATTTGGAACTACAATGCAAAAAGAGAGAAAAATCCAACCTTTACTTGTGAAATTATTATAATTTTTTTTTTTTTTTTTTTTTAACACATTAAATCATGTGTGCCACAATTATTGGCACCCCTGATGTTAATACTTTGTACAACTCCAAGACAGCACTTAATCTCCTCCTACATTTCACAAGATTGGAGAACACAGATGGAGGGATCTTTGACCATTCCTCTTTGCACGATCTTTCTAGATCCTGGGTCCTCTCTTAAGCACTTTCCTCTTCAGCTCACCCCACAGGTCTTCAATTGGGTTGAGGTCTGGGGACTGAGATGGCCTGGGGAGGAGCTTGATTTTATGTCTGCTGAACCATTTCTGTGTAAATTTCACCGCGTGTTTTTGCTCATTATCCTGCTGAAAGACCCAATGACGACCCATCTTCAGCGTTCTCACAGGGGCATCAGGTTTAGATTTAGACTCCAGGCGTTTGTTCGTGACTGTAGGTGAGTTTTCTCCCCCTTGCATGCCCCGCAAACACCTTGTTGGCATGTAGATAGTCTGATGGTTGTTATGGAGACTTTGTGATCCCAAGATGCCACTCGAACAGTGAGCTCTGGAGATTTGTTTACTTCTCTTTCCATCCTCATCCTCCTCACTGGTTGTGCTGGTGAGAGAAACTCGGGTCCTCGTCCAGCCTCGTTTCTCGCTGTTCCAGTTGTTTTAAACTTCTTAATGATTCCTCTGACTGCAGATACGGTGGCGAGTTTAGTCGAGCGGCTATTCTCTTGTAATCTGCCTGAATGATGAAGGTTGACACACATCTGCCTTACCTGAATGGGGTTTTCTCGTCTTTTCTTGTCATTGTCATATTTACTGTATACCAGCGGGAAACAGGAAGTCATGAATTATTAATTTTAAAAAAACGATACTCAGATCAACTTTAAACTACAGTAAAAATTACAAAAATGCCCTTGTCCTGACCTTGATTCCCAAATGAAATGAAATGAAGACTTCTCATCTGAAGAGGACTTTGGCCCACTAAGCAACACTCCAGTCCTTTTGGTCCGTAGCTCAGACAAGACACCTCTGATGTTGTCTCTGGTTCAAGAGTGGCTTGGCACGAGGAATGTGACGGTTGTAGCCCATGTCCTGGACACGTCCGTGTGTGGTGGCTTTTGAAGCACTGACTCCAGCTGCTGTCCATTCCTATTGAATCCCCCACCAATTCTTAAATGGCGTTTGTTTCACAATCCCCTCAAGGCTGTAGTTAGTTATCCCTGTTGCTTCTGCACCTTTTTCCTACCACATTTTTTTCCTTCCATTCAACATTTCATTAATGTGCTTGAATACAGCTCTCTGTAAACAGCCAGCTTCTTTAGCAATGACCTTTTGTGGCCCCCTGAACCAGACTGAGAGACCATTTAAAGGCTCAGGAAACCTTTGCAGGTGTTTTGAGTTAATTAACTGATTAGACTGTGACACCATGAGTCTCCAGTATTGAACTTTTTGACAATATTAAAATTTTCTGAGACACTGAATTTTGTATTTTCATTAGCTGTAAGCTGAATCATCCAAATTTAAAGAAAAGAACAAAGAACACTTAAACTATATCAGTTTCAACATTATCAGTTGAAATTAATCTCAGAAATATTGCCAAGATAAGAAATATACTGTCGCTAAACAATGCAGAAAAACTAGTTCATGCTTTTATCACCTCTAGGTTGGACTATTGTAACGCCTTACTGTCT
>JAQMYK010000023.1:18076429-18088381 GCA_030014345.1 Clarias buthupogon | reverse complement strand
AGTGGTGTGAGTGAATGAGTGTGTGTACAGTTCACGCACACAGACGCGTCGATGAAAAGTTATCCATCGATTTTCAAGACTCAGGCGTTCCATTCGAATGTTAGTTTTACACTTTCAGACATGAGAAAATTTCATCACAAGTCCCAGTTTGACTTGAATGCTCCTTGTATATTGCAGGTATTTTGCAGATTTCTTTCATTTCCTGCTTCCTCCCTCGTGAAGTGGACTGGCTACACTAAATCATAGTGTGTGTGTGTGTGTGTGTGTGTGTGTGTGTGTGTGTGTGTGCGCGATGGATGCTCTTCATATTCCCGCCTCACACCCAGAGTTTCCGCTATGAGCCCAAGACCCCTGTGACCCTGAGCAGAATAAAGCATTTACTGAAAATGAATAAATGTTCTGTAACACCTATTTCAGGTTCAGGGTGACTTTTAAGGATAATGGACAATTTTTATGGACAAAAAGAAAAATGCAGCAAACGAGCCAAAAACCTGTCTGCAAATGATTAATAATCTTTTAAGGTAATCTCTTAAAAGAAATTCAGACAGATTCTTTTTCACAGCTCTTTGCTGAAGTCATTTATTTCACTGAAGTCTTACGAGGAATGATGAGCAAACTGAAAGAGATTACGCTGCCTAAAAATGATAAATCATAAAAGGACAACAAGTGGCGCACAATTTAATGAACTCTCAGTTCTCATGGTGACATCTGAGATCAGGGCTGTTGCAGCACAGTTTGGGGTTTTGCTCCTGACCCTGGATCAGTGCTCTCGCTATGGTTCTCTCTCACCTCATTAAAACAAGCGAGTGTGTTAACTCCCTACACTAAACTGCACTAAACTGCACTAAACTGCCCCTAGATACTTATAAGCATGCAAGTATGTGTGTGAGGTCCTGTAATAGACCAGCATGCTGTCCAGGGAGCGTCTCTGACCTTGTGCTCAGTAGTCATGTGATCAGCTGCAGATGTACCGTGACCCTCTCGATAATAAAGAGATTAGGAATGATTTGGAACTCTTAACAACGTGACAGAGGAAATGTCGGCTAGAGATATATAGATTAATATCTACTGGTTTCTATGAAGGTTAGTGACACCCCAGGGGCAGTTTGACCAAAGTCGTAGGGCATTTAGTGAATATAAATGGAAATGATCTTTTATTCGCTCTTAAATATAGAAAGATTCATTTCGATTCATTATTCTGTGCTCCTAGAAAAAACAAACGAATCTGATTACGATATAAAGGCAGTCAAACAAGGTGGCTTTTTATTATTATTATTTGTCACGGCACTGGAGTTCTAGGAAGTTTATTTCCGGTTTATAAAAACAATTATTAATCAAACGTTAGGTCAATAAAAGAAAAGGTCACAGTGGTGCATTAAATAACGTCTCAAATGTCACTACAAGCTGGGTAGAGTCCCAACATTATGCAGATGCCGTGATTATATATGTGATAGCCCACAATATGACCCGGCCCAGGAGGTACAATGGGAACCCACACTATACTGTTTTACATTGTAATGTTACGGCTAATCGTCGTACATTAAATAAATCATTTTTAAACAACATCAAAGGTTATAAGCCTTCAAAGGTTGTCTAGATTGTGTATATGGAATAAACAACCTGTATAACTGAAAGGAGTTAAACATCATTTATTAATAGATTCAAAACATGGAAAAGCAAAATACTTGCTCTGCCATGATCTATCGCTCCTGTCGTTTATCACATCAATACTTTATGCAGTTTTTGCCTAAATGAGGACGCATCTTGGAATTATGGTTTCCATTAGGAGGAATTTCTCTCACTCCTGTGAGCTGAATCTGTATCTACTCTGTAAACAGAGGGCCAAGTTTAAAATTCGCCATAAAGCAGATTCTCATTAATAAAGCCACCCAAGTCTCTCCTTATGCTTTGCGAAGACAAATGGGATTAGAATTACTCATAAGCCAATCACATCCCATTCTTCAGACGTGCTGAGATGCACTGATGGGCCAAATTTAATGAATTTATTAGCATGAATATGAGATTTAATTGCAGCATTACGGGAAAAAAAATATTCAACTGAAGAGAGTAAAATAAAATGTTCCCAAGAGACAAAAAAAAACAAACACTAGCTGCACTAGCTGTCTAAATGAGGCCTTGAGAGGTTGAAACACATCAGTATATAATCACAGCACTTTATCTCGTCACCTTTCAGTAGTCATCTCTACTTGAGGTTTTTTAGATCTTTTGTCCATGTTCCTGAAAAAAAAGAAAAGAAATGTTCCTCCACGATGGGTTTTTCCACAAGACTGAAATCTAACGTCCTGACATTATAAAGGGTTTGTCGTAAGGAAAACATCATGAGGTTCCTTACAAGCACCGGACTTACGGCGCGTTTCCTATGAGACTTAGTATTGACTTTTCTCTAAAAACAACAGTTAGATACAAATTCAATTTCCTTGAGCTTAATCGCCTTGTTTGAGCTGAAAGGTTCGTTTGGAACAAGCATGCTACACCAGATTTCCTCGAATTGTCTGTAGGTTATTTAATAAATGAAAGATGTAATCACAGTCAAGGACAATTCATTTACACAAACAAGACTATTGGAAAACAGTGCAAAGTAGCTCATTATATTTCGGTTCTGCTGCTAATATCCTGTATACAATTACAGATGGTGAACTACAAAAAAAGTGCATTAACTACCACTGGAACAACTGGAACAACTGGAACATTCACGTATTGTATATGTTCAGAAAACATTCCCATAGTGAACGATGGAGTGTAATGGAGTGGAATTATATTGTAGCTGTTAGGATGTTTTTGCTAGTAGACTAAATATTCTAGTCTTTGCTTGCTTTTATTAGACTAAAAAATATTTTGTTTTTTTTTATGCATGATTGTATCCTTTGTGTCCAACAAGATGATGAGTTTAAATTACATGTCGCCAAATCATTATTCATGTCCAATGCAAACTGACAGTTTTCCATTTTTGATCAACCAGAGTGTGAGAGGTGGATGAAGTAATTACAGCTAATGCTCCTTGTTAATCATGCTCACATCAAACCCTTCCCACACATCCATTTTCATGGCCATATTTCACTGAATAATAAAGAGGTAACTTCAGCCATGCTATAGCACAGGTACTAATTTCTCATTCTACAAGCTGTTGAGGTCAGGTGTGCTCCCAGACTCCATCCTCTCAGACAGGCTTTGAAGAGACAGCATCTGGTTGAAGTCTCCCACGCTTGTGTGAGAGCACCAATACGAGAGTGTTTCCTCAGACACCTGAGCCACAGACTCTTGCCTCTGGCTGGATGTCTGCCGCTTAAAAAGAAGCAGCCTCGGTAACCTGGTGGAGCTCGACGTGCTGAGGAGAGACAACATCCTCTGGTGGTACTTGGACTTGAGTATCTTGGCAGAGCGGTGCAGATCCCCCAGGAAACAGTAGCAGATGGGGTTGAGGCTAGAATTGGTAAGACCCAGCCACTGGGCGAATGGCCGTGTTTGGAGGATCCAGTCTGGAGGATGCATCTCGTGGTCGATTAAAATATCGGTCACATACAGGGGCAACCACGACACTGCGAAGAGCAGCACCAGGGTGACGACCACCTTCGCAATCTTCTTCCGCGTCTTCAAACACGAAGCGTACATCACTTGACTGTGCGGGTCAAAGTCGCTGAAATGCATCGTCGCCCTCCAGAGCTTCCGGCCCGTAAGGAAACTGATGGTCAGGTTAAAGGCCACGGGGATGCAGTAGAGCGTGACGAAAAGGAGAACGTTATAAACCTGCTTGAGCCTCATCTGTGGCCAGAGTTCTGTGCATATAGGAACTGCAATGTTTATCAGACAGATCTCATCCAACTTTATCATGAAAAGAAGTGGGGAACAGATGCTGGAGCTCAGAATCCACACAATGATGATGGTGATGTAAATCTTCCTCCGGGTGAAGTAGGAGCGGGCGTTCAGTGGGCTGTGGACGCTGTAGTACCTGTTCACGCTGATGACCGTCAGGCTGAGGACACTAGCTGACACAGAGACCGCCTGGATGAAGGGTACCGCCCTGCAGAGCAGATCACCGTACACCCAGGGTGTGTAGATGGTGTGGCCCAGGGTGATGGGCATGCAGATGCAGACCACCATCAGGTCACAGACGGCCAGGTTGATCAGTAAACTCTTTGTAGCGCTGACACTCTGGACCCTCCGGTTTCTCCGGCTGGTGAGGATCCGAATCGCCGTGATGTTCCCCATGAAGCCGACCAAAAACGACAGAGAGTACATTACGGTCAGGGAGATGGTGGTTGGCTCCTGGATGGTCAATAATAACATTCTTTCCAGTTCTGCGTTGTGATGAGGGAACAAATCGCTGCTCTCTGCTCTGACGAACGAACTGTTTATTGACAACATCGGACCGTGGAAATTTAATTCGGAGCAATTCATCTTCATCACGCATCCCCGAGCGCTCGAGCTTGTGGCAGGTTGAGACGATGCGACTGGAGCTTCAGATTTTAAATTGCCTCAGTACATATCGCCGCTGCCTTCCATCTTTTCACCTCGTGCCAGTGATAGAAGGGCAACGGAAGGAACCTTCCCACAATTTAACCAGCTGCCCTACAATAAACCAAGATGTTAGACGGTTCTCCTTCAACACCTGTTAACTGAAAATGTGTGCAGTTACATGCGGAACTGACTGGCACTCTCTCTGTGCTGTGTGTGGACTTGCATTTACTTCACAGGAGTGCGTTTTTAGAAATCAGTAGAGCCTAAAGCAAGACTTTTAATTAAGGCTTTTGTTAGAAAAGTGAACACATACCCTGATGACTGCAGGAGATGAGATGTGCACCGCTGGTCCCATTCTCTTCATGTTTTCCGGATCCTGAGAAAAGATTCTTTTTTATGTGAAACGTCTGTAAGGCTTGGCTGAATTACACACGCTTTCCATCTAGACTAGAGAACACTCACTGCTGCTGAAAGTGATGCATCCCACTGTCCATGCGCACACACACACATCTCTCTCCCTATCTCTCTCTCTCTCTCTGTGTGTGAGTGTGTATGCATGCATTATGTGTGTGTGTGGCTCAAGCTGCTAATGCGCCTGTGCGACTGAGCTTCATGAGTCATGTGTATATATTGTTTTATTGATTTTACATATAGTTTTTTTAATTATTTTTTTTCCAAACACTCCATATAAAAAAAAACTATTTTAAATTCCAAAAGCAAGCATTAAAAAAAAATAATAATAAAATGTCACACCACTCAATTATCACTCACACCACTCAAAGTTGATTTGAGGTTTTACTGAAGAATTATATTCATCATCCTTCATTTTTCTACTTTGTGTAACAAACCAGTTCCACTTGCAGCACAAAAACGCCTGAAAAGCACGAGGTCACGTCCACCTGGTTTCTGCGGTTTCTTGGGTTTAAATGCATTAACTTTGCTATTCCAAACACACCTCACACCTCTGGTGTAAATGTACATTCTGAAGCCTTTGTCCTTATTTGAGGTTGAAGGTGTTGATTTAGGAGCCGGGGCTGCTTTCCTCACTTCAGTTCAGTTTTATTTATAATAGAGCTTTTAACAATGGACAAATAAATAATAATAACACTTATAGAAATGAGTTTGAAACGTGTGAAGAAATATGTATAAATCATAATTATCAAATTAGACGGAAGCCTTTTGGTCGACGGTGAAACTGACCTTCAGTCCGTGGAGAAACTCACCTGACTATAGACAGAGACGCTGGTGTTCCAGCAGCTTCCACTTCATGGTAGTCCAGGTCCTGGTGGTTCCTGCCGTGTTTCTGATCATCCAAACCAATGTCCTCTCGGCTGGGGGTGACAGTTTGGGTTTTCTTTCAGCCTCTATTAAAGTGGCTCCGCCTCCCAATAACCTTCACTTATGTACGGTTGTTTAAACCTACAGCTGTGAACCTACAGTACTCTCCTCCCTCTCAGATCTGTACTGAGATCAGTGGACTTTCCAATCCATGAGTCAATCCTCAGCACTAACAGGAAATTCAGAGGCCTTGGGTGGGTTTGGCAAATTAAAAGACATTTAGGGACTTTAATGATTTCACTGAATTGATGTATTTTTATCATGAATTAAAGTGAGTTTATGTATATTTTTGACTGTGTGTTTTGATTTAATGGAACATAAAGAACAAAATGAATGAAACCTTGTGCTACAAATTCACAGTTATTTTTAAGATGTCCGTCACACAGACAATCTGCTGTAGAAAAAGGACATTTCCCAGAAATCATTGAAAGCCCACCACGGTCATGAAGTTCAATGCCCATGATGAGAGAATGTAAACTTCTGATAGCGACTATAATGCAGATGATAGCTTCATGTTAGGTGCAACCACTCAAATGTTCTCCAAGCGTGAACTCTCGAAGAATAAAAGAAAAAAATGCATTGTTTCTCTTTAAATAAAACATATACGATAAGATTTTCACATTTACACCGACGCCTTTCACCAACACCTTGTCCTCTAGTGGTTATGGATCTTGGGAAGGTGTTTGTGAATTAATATTTTATCCCACATACTGACCGGATTCCTTTGGTATTTTGTGCTTTATGATGTGATATTCCCATTTTGCTGTTGTGTAAATATTTGTAAATCCGCCATTTAGCTCCAATTATTATGTGTTAATTGCACTGGTTACGTTTAAGGCAATTATTATTCACACGGCCAAGAGACCAACAGGAAGAGTTACTGTAACTTCACAAGGATAATCACCATTATTAATTATTTAATTCCTAAAATGATCAACACAAGACACAAGACAATAATCCACTGTAAAGAAACAGAAGATTATTTCAGATTCGCAGAGGGAAGATCAAAGACTTTATTCCTCCACAATTTTAGTAAAAATGTTTCTTGGTGATCTCCACTGAGGAGATGTTGATGTCATTCACCACTTGGACTTTAGTGATGGTCTTCAGGTCCTTGACGCGATGCTTGTACTGCAGGATCTTTGTGTCATCAATGAAAACGTGGAAGTTGTCGTCATCTGAGTCGATTTCGATCTGGTGAGAGGAAAATTGAGGGGAAAAAAACCAACAACCTGTGTTTAGTTTTATAAAAAACCGTATGCGTGTACTGTATATACATATTGTTGTGCAGTTTCCCTTCACCTGAAACGGCTCATCGGTGATAAACGGGAAGTGGGTGCATCTCTCTTCCTGCCCCCAGTGGTTTTTGAGGAAGGAGTTACAGACGATGTCTGATTCAATAAAGCGCGGGTTGAAATGAAACGCTATTCTGTCGTCCTGATCGCAGAGGAAATTGATCTCAAACCTTGGTGATTTAGAAAGACACATTAGTGACGGTCTAGGGATAATTTAGGAGTTAGAGGCAATTGGACCGGGAGCAATCTGGCTGATGGGACCTGGTCAACTGTGTCAGTTCAGATATACCACCAGTAATGAACCACCAGCTGTGCTTTACTGGTCCTGCATTTCCCCTGAGCTCTATTGGGTGAGATTCCAGCCAGAGTTTTATATTCCAGATTGGTTATCTTTTAGGCTATAAGGATAAGGATATAAAATGTACAGCATACAGACAGTTCTCTGAGGAAATCCATTCCTCTGACACTAACCTCATTGTCACGTGCATTCCTGATCCATTAGTTTCCCAAATACAGCTTTGTAGTGATGCCTGTTTCTGTAATGATCTTTAGGGATTTTCTATGTCTAGTGTGATAAATGTGTCCTCTCTCACCAGACGTGATGAACGACCAACTCCTCCGAGTTATTAACATCTCGTTTTATTCCACGTATTCCCATTTTGGAAAGGGAATAAAAACTTTAGAGTATAACTTTCATCATGATTAAGAATGGTCTCTGTGAAATGTTGTGTTTGTCTGCTTTCATTTCACTTGGATTTACACACAGCTTGTGCTTTTCTGTATTCTCCTTCTTCACTTAGATTCCAGACCTTATACTCTCCCGGCCGCACTGACAAGTTTCCGACTATAAAATCAACGTTTGTGGAAATCTGATGTATATAAAAAAACATTTCGTACATATAGACATGCTTGAGTTATTTGCACGTTTGTAAACATGGAATATTGTGATAGAGATCAAAGAGAAATACATTCAGCATCATAACCCTGGAAAAGTAATATCCACTACCCGGAAATTGTGTTTTCCAAATAATATCGTATGCTTCCCTTTTTACGTTTCTGCCCAGAGATTTTCTTTGTAGATTTGACGGTTATCTTCCGCTCAGGACCCCCTTGTGCTGGACTTACTTATTGGCATCTGGCCGAGTCTCTCCCTTTAGGATGAAGCTCCATCCTGGACAGACGCCGTCAGGACACGAGGCTTCAAACTGAAAGAATCAGGTAATAGTTTAGTCTTTTTTTTAGACACAATGTGCAGACAGCTACAGAGAGAGAGTGTGTGTGTGTGTGTGTGTGTGTGTGTGTGTGTGTCTATAGCACTCATGGTTTACTGTTAAATGAAAATGTCAGAGTCATTGTATAAGGGAAAATGTGTTGAAGTTAATGTGCTTTTTAACAACTGCGCACAGCAGAGCTGCGTCCTAGCATTTAAAAGTCATCTTAATGGTTTTCAATATAGGATTACAAATATGTAAAAAATGTAATTAAGGCCTTTTATTGGTTTTGTTATATAATCAATGCAATGTGATTAGTCCAAGCACACACACACAATTTCATGACATCAGTTTCAATGCAGTTCAGTGAAAAAGCAGATGCTTTGATTCTTAGCACTAATCAGGCTTATTGCTTTAATAACTTCCATACACAAAGATCGGCTGATGTAAGGGTGCATTATTTAAAATATCTTTTACATCCAGTTTATCTACACATCAATGGGCGCTTTGTGCTTTTAAACCCAGTCCTATTTAATAAAATCGATTCATGTCATTTTAATCTGAAAAGCTTTAATCATGTCAGATCTTTTACACGGCGCTTTTAGATGGAGATAAAAAGCTGCTGAAGGTGTGCTGTGGTGTCTGGAATCCTCCATGGACCAGACTGGTTTGTCCCAGGGACTGAATATAGGACTGAACTCTTTGACTGATAAGCAGTGGTGGGCAAAGTACAGCAATACTGTAATTAAGTAAAATTAAGTAAAATGATATTTAAGTAAAAGTAAAAAAAAAAAAAAAGTGTTTTATACCTATGTGTGAATACTTGGCTTCTCACCGTCCTGTCACCAGCTTATCGGAATCTAATCGAGATTATTCAGTTCAGCTGACAGTATGTCATGTCATGGCTGAGGTATGTACAGTACGTATGTTATAAAAACATATATTGTGTATCTACAGTATGTATGTAACTATCACAAAAACATCAGGACATGTGTACAGACTCAAGTACATTAACATATTAGTGATCTGCTGTATAGACACGAGGACGGAGTTATTACTGTATGTTAATATTATGAGAATATTCTAAGCTGCTAAAGACTGATTTCTCTACTGAAGGCTGGTTTATAAATCTGACCGACTGGTTTCTGCTTCCTTCCTTCCTGACTCTAATTTCAGTTCTCACATGGGCTCAGCATGTGAAATCAAGAGCTTATGAGCTGCTGAATCCACATCACCCAGCTCTGTATTGTAAAGCTTTCAAACTCTGTTCGCTTTCAAAGTAAACGAATGAGCTGCAAATGACACTTGTGCTTCGGATGAAAAAGAAAAATCCATTTAATGTGCTCCTCTTCAAACTTCCCTCTTCAAACTGAAAATGGCAATGATCACATGTAAACAGTCGGTAATAACGGACTGCAGCTCGACTCATTTAATCCACTGAAGCTTTCTGAGTCGTCTGAGCGACGCTGTGGAGGGAAGTTTAACATCGAACTGCATGAAGGTAATGTGCAGGACATAACCACAGAGCTGAAGCTCCCCTAAGAGTCCCATAAGATTCCTGTTATGGTCCATCATGAGGAGAAGCAGCACTTCTGTAATGAATATGTATTTCATAAACACGTCCCCTGTGCATTGATTATTATCTTGCATAAAGTCCAGGCATGCTATGCGATTTGCAGGCATGTCTAATAAAAGAGCTGTGCTGAGCAGGTAATTCAACTATGAACGACCAGCAAAGCTCGTAACAACCGAATGAGCTAATTTACATTGATTGTGTCTGCAGTCAATCTGTGTTTCTTACCCGTAATGCCATCTCATCGCTGGTGTCTTTTAGCTCTGGGTATCGATCAGCTTTCGAGCAGAAGCTGGAAAATTAGCCATGCGATTTAAAGAGAGCAGAGACGTCACGTGAGCCACTGGGTTCCCTTTGAGGTGCAGAGCTCTATAAACACACACACACACACACACACACACACACACACACACACACACACACACACACACACACTGAATCTGAACTGAATGCCTGTGCGATGTAGAGTCAGATTTCGGGGACCACGTTGTGGCACAGGGCTTAGACGTGCCCGAGATCTGCTCTGAATAAGCATCAGTTACGCTCACATTCATCTTTAGAGGTAATCTGTTCCATTACAACTGTTTTATTACATTTATTTCCCTCTCATTAGATTTATTGCTAGGTATTAGATTATTTTCCTGCATACACCATGGTCCAGGAAATGCAGTGGTAGCTCGGAGCTAATAAGCCATGACCGCTCTTTAATACAATGATTTTGAAAAAAGAGATCACTGCCACATTCACTCGGCAGCTGCACCGTGTACTTCACATTTCAGTTCAGTTGGTGCATGACATGTTGAACAATACAATGTGGATCGACACAACTTGTCAGCTTTTTTACTCTGAATTGAAACTGCTTACAGCCGAAAACGAGCATCAACAATGGAGATGATGGGTTGCGTGTGAGCTATCAGATGCTAATCCTGGTATTAAACGATATGTGCGAGTGTCTGCTTCGGTTTCACAGCTCATCAGATTTTGAATTTCCTGGCCGTGCTAGAACACGATGGCGGGTGAAGCTCATGATCTCTGGGCAGAGCTACATCTGCGTATGGGACGGAAGCTCCACATCTCTACACCATCACGACATCACGTCCACCAGGTGCAGCCGAACATCACGGAGACTGTGGACTAAAAATAAAAACTCTGCTGTTTCTTTCTTCATTTTTCTTTTAATCTATGAAGACACCAAGCTGGCACTAATAAAGGTGAATCATCAGCACTCAGAACCCTGGTGTGAGACGACACAGAGCGTGTGCCGTGGGTACAGAATGTACATTCCCTCCAGAGTCAATAAGGTCTCTTTGTCTCTGTTGCTTTTTGCTTTTCTATATCTAGTACCTTATCGGTGGTAACGTCTTAGACGTGCCGGGATTCAAAGCCGAAATTTGCTCTCGTACGCTAGAAGCTTCCGGAACTTTGATTTTTATCTCATCAGAGTCGAGAGGTGCCACAAGGCTTCAATACTAACTAAGCCAAAGCTACTGTACGTGGCTGGAATAATCACGCCTGCATAGCAAATACTGACATTTACTAAAAGCAGAAATGAAGACATTATATATATCCATAGTTATGTATCTGGATCATGGTGTTACAGAGGGTCATAAGGGGCTTTTATTTTATTCACCATGACCTGAAAATTATATATATTTAATGCATAGACTAAAAAGAAAATACAGTACGCATAAAGAATAATTACAGATCAGAACTCTCAGAACTCATACAAGTCCTAGTGTGTATATCTACAGCCTAAAGCATACAGCATACACACACCAAGTATATTAAAGTCCTCATAATGTCAGCATGATGATGCTAATATCTAATACAAATGTTCTTAAATATACCTGTCTACTTTGGCATGTTGTATAGTTTATCAAATAACATAATACATACTTAAACATAAATATACATCCATTAGTTCCGATCGAAGAATCTATTTGGACGTGAAACATTCAGTAAGTGATGATAACAGACAGTAACAGCACTGTGAGGTGTAACTGTATGTATGAGTGGGCGTGTCCCAGGTGTTGTCCAGTGGTTAATGACACTAACTGTG
>JAQMYK010000023.1:18040194-18054759 GCA_030014345.1 Clarias buthupogon | reverse complement strand
AACATGTCCGTTTCCTTACACACACACTTGGAGAGGGGGTGAAAGCCTGACCTCTATGCAAACACACACGCGCACACCTACACACACCTCCCAACACACACTGTCCTTCCTGGAGATTTGGATTTGATTAATCAGTGCTTTTAAGCAAGTGAAGGGCGATTATTCATTTCCAGCCTTAAGAGGCAGATTTCTATCTCCCATGGCTCACACCCAGTGGAAATAACCTCAGACTGCTTCCCCCTGTATAACTGCAGACACATGACTGATAGAATCTGCAGACCTGGACTTTACGCAGGTTCTACCCTGAGGATTGAGTTGATCGTTGGCATTATTGGGAAATGATGCTAATGTGTGGTGTGATAGATAGATAGATAGATAGTGTGTATGATTCCAGGAAGTGTGGAGGAGGGTGGTCAGAATCGCCAGACCTCATCAGTAAGAGATACACCACAGGACCTTCAGCGCTCCAGAGAACACTGTACACCTTTTATCTCTTTCTTGGATTCAAAGACAAACATGGCGTCCATGACTGATTAGGACTCCTGAGGAATGTGTTTTGTTAAAATGTGATTGTCCCCTACAGAGAAACTCCATTGACTCCCTGGTGGGAAAAGAACTGCTACATACTGTATACTGTACGTCATATTGATTTAGGAAGACACGATTATTTGATTGTATTTCACATCTCAGTTCATGTTATTTCCCCTGTGGCTCATTAATGTTCTGGTGCTGAATTTCAGTCGTGATGTGGTGTCATTCATCACAACGTCGTAGTATAATTAGCACAGGCTTTAATGCTCAGATTGAGTTATAAATCTGTATTGTTATACAGTGAACACGATGCTTGGTTAGAGAACACGGAACAATACAGAGAGGCTACGCGCAGGATGGAAAACCAAAGGACCGAGACTCTTCGTTCTGGCCACCGTCGAACACTTGAGGAGTGAAACATTAATCTATATTTATTACACATTTCATTTTATGAGAGGCGTTCAAGTCAAAGCGGGACTTTTGATTGTACAGAATAACAGAACACAGTCCTGAGAGTAAAACCTCCCTTTAAATCTCTATATAATCCCCTGATACACTAATGCACTTATCACAGTGTCTCACTAGAGCCTGGACACCATCAAGGTAGAAAGTTTTCTCAGTACGCCGGAGACATGATCGGACTGTCTGCTTCACGTCTGAAACGCCGGCCTCCCAGGAACTCCTTTATCGTCCCAAACATGTGTAAATGTCTTGGAGCGAGGTTAGGACTGTGCGTGGCGATAACTTCCAGCCGAGTTCCTGTAATGTGCGAGTGGTGCTGGTGAATGATTTTTAATTATCAGGTGTTTCACTCACTGAATGTTTACAGGAACGACTGCAGTGAGCTCTGAGTCACCTCGATCAGGATCAGATGAACAGCCTTCTTTAAAACAAGTGCATCATTCAAGTGTTTTAACACGACTTAGAGTCTCATCACCGTACTGTGCTTGAAGTCTCCTCTACTTGGTTTTACACCTTCATTTACGAGATTGACTTGAATGTCCCTCATATATATCACATGGTGGTACAAAGGGTTGGCGGTCCAGTGACACAGACGGTGAAATTCTGACTCACAGTTTCATCCTGAGTTACTGCTTTGCATGTTCTTGTCTTTTTTATTGTGGGTTTCCTGACTTCTTCTCACTTCCCTCACCTCTCACCTACTCTGTAGTTTGCTGTTCTTTTGACTCCTCCTGTTAAGTTCTCACCACATAGAACCATCCAATCTGCACACAGTGAGAAGCCTAACACCAACGCCATACCAATGTTTTGGGTACTCTAGGGTGAATTCTGTGTGTGTGTGTGTGTGTGTGTGCGCATTGGTCTGGGGTGAAGGTCTTCTGCGATGGACTGATGTCCCACATGTTCCTGGGATTCCTGCTGGATCCACAACAATCCTGAACTGAATAAGTGAGAAATGAAAGCATGAAGACACCTGAACATTAGGTCATATAACATGAGGTCAGGCTCTGAGGTTCACTAAGGAGGTCTGGGTCCAGTCGGTGTTCCAGTTCAGAGGCACTGTTCTGCTGGATCAGGAATTACAAGGCTAGAGGAAACAAAGACTTTCTATACAATTGTGTGATTCTAATTTTGTGCTGATGGAAGAGTCACATACGGGTGAGAAGTTCAGGTACTCACAAATGTTTGTCCAGAGAGAGTACTTTAAAGAATGATGCTTTACACAAAGAAACAAAGAAACAAAAAAAGGCCTTATACCCTTGAATTTACTCTTAAATGGTGAAATGCAAGATGTTGTTTTATTTGTACAAGATGCAGGACTTTCCGATCCTAATGCTTTTAGTCATTTGTGCAGCAAAATTAAAGATGATGTAATAGTGAAAGCAGAGACGGATGGAACAATGGCCTGGTCACCATAAGTCTAATCCAACGCTTAGTAAATCCAGGCTACATAATAAATACTTTGGCCGTAGTGATGTAGCTGTACTTGCATTACAATGCCCTTAGGTACAGTTAGAGAGCTGGAAAATTGAGTTCTTTAATGATTATTGCAGAACGGTAAAATGGCTCCTCAAGGACACTTTTTCTACATTTATGCCAAACAGGATTTATTCAACAAATGGATCTGATCAACAGTTTCATAATGTCGGCCAAGAAGCAGCAGTAATCTAATAAATAACACTCGAGATCCTCTCCAGAAAACATGAATCCACAGAGTTCGGTTCTCCTGGTTTGGACCAAAACATAAAACGATACTTTAGATTTAGTTGCTGGTGTAAAGTTCTGGTTCGCTCAGTGTTCACACCGGCTTTGTCAACAAAAACACACAACAGCTCTAATTTGGATTATAGACGGTGGTGTCTTTACCGGCTGAAAACTAATGGATAGTTTATAAAAAGTAATGTTATAGAAGCCTGGCTCCAGATTGTGAATAAAACGGATGTCTATTGTTTTTATTTTGTGACGAGCTCTTACCCAGACAGTCGCCAGCAGTGACCTCACCTACAAAAAATAAGTAAACAAATAACAGTAAAAGCTAAAAGGCGAGCAGCAATCTTTAATCCTTTAAACTCTCCCGCTCCTGCGTCCGCCTGCCTGGTACGAGAGCACAAGACCACATGTGATAGTACAGCAGGGCTGCGTTCAATAAACATAGACATTTCATCAGATCATTTATCTCCTTTGAGTTCATGCTTTTTACATGAATATGTTTTACACCCAGTCTTATTATTGAACGCAGCCCCACTTTGATGTCACTTGCTCTGTCCTGAACTCTGTACTGAACGTCCTTGGATGCTTTTTAAATTCATCATCTGATTTAGCAGTGTTCATTTATTCATGTTTAGGTATTTCATTTTCTTTCTTTCTTTTTTTTATTCATGCGTAGCATAGCTAGGACTTTTTCTCAGTCTAAACGCTGCCTCTACATGGGACAGTAAAAGTAAAGGTTTAACATTTAAAAGTTTATCATCATCATCACAATGTTGGAAAAGCAGACTCGGTTCATTTGTGATTATGTTGATAGACAGTTGATATTGTGAACAGAAATGATCCTGGCGTATCCGCGTCCCGGGTTTGGTGGGAGGAAGTGATAACGGTGGAGCTGAATTTGAGCAGTGTGTGTTCCCGTAATGAAGACTCGCAGGTCAGAGGAGAAATATTTGGACAGGTTGATAACAAACACACCCCGAGGAGCTTCCTGAAGACGGCGTGACCCGCAGGCATTGTTCTGTCTCTCATGTCTCTGAATGGACAGGATGAGGGGTTTTTACTTTTGTAGTGGACATCCTTTCTCTGCTAAACAGACAGTTCGTGGAACAACCTCTTCTCTAAGCACAGTGGTTTAACAATAATGTAGATAAGAGCCCTGGACCCTCTGTGACCCCTTTGTTTGCATTGGCCTTAAATTAAAAACAGGAAGAGGAGGAATGTACGTTGCTTTCATTTTGCTTTTTTTTTTTATGTTTGGACTTTTATGTGGAGGCTTATAAAAGATTTCACTGTGATCATGTGTAATTTGCTTTAGATCTTTCATAGGCACTCAAAAATAAAATAATCTCTGTACTGTATATTACTGTATATTAATTTTAAGAAAAGGTGTGACAGTAATGTTTCACTGCAAGACAATAGAGAACTGCAATTCCCGTGCAAGCACTGAGTAAACATTACCCTATTTTAGTTTAGTAATAATATTACAAATACTAGCTAAGACTTTAGGTAGTGTAGGCACTATTATATATTTAAATATATACCTTCATGGCTCAGTCAGTATTATACTCAGTCTATAATTCTTCATCTACAAATCTATAATCTTCTGCAAAAATGTATCACTTTTTCCCCAGGAAACCCACAGACGTGTTATTTTCCACTGACTATGTAAGAGGAGTGAGTTTATGCTTCTCCATAAAGTCAAAGTTCACCAAGTGGCCATGGAGTGTCTCATATAACAGCGCCACTGGCTGCAGCTGCCACTTGGTAACTAATACAAAAGGCCCTTCTGACCTCCAGCCTACGTCTATTGTCGAACAAACCAGCACAAGACCAGCACACAAGCTTGGAGCATTAAAGATTATAGTCAGTGATGGAGTTGATTTTACTCCGACCAGTGAGTTTCCTACCGTACACACTCTTCTGTTTTAGTTAGTGGAAGAAAACCTTAAACTCAGCCAACCTGCAATCACAACAGGAACGAAAATTTCAGTCTTCAGTCATTAATTTCAGTAGTTTTTTAAATATATTTTTTTGCCTACAGTCGTTCCTAGGGTTCAGGTCGTCTTTCTCTTCATTTCAAGATTAAAAACATGGCTGGATTGTATTTTATAGTTTGACTGTAGAATATAAAGTGAGTCTTCTGAAGGTCTGTGCATTTCAGACTAAGTGGCCACCCTGAACGTCACGCAGCCTCGCCAAAAACCCCTCCGTCTGCGATTTGGCATGTAAACTAAATTACACGGGAAATCTGCGCTATGTCATTTTTCTAGTCTCACCAAGCACATAAAGTTACAGCTCATATAACTAGAGAAGATACCCCATAGCACACGATATATATCTAAATGAGACTGTAAAAGCATCTGTCAGCAGCAGGGTGTCAGTACGATCCAGTTCCATTTGATGCTTTGGTCTCCTGAGAATGCTGATGGAAATGAAAACGCCGGTTAAAGAAGGTGAAGGTTTAGACTTCCCTGAACTCGTCCATCGCATCGTCTCTGCAGGGCGCCGTCTCAACAGCTGCAGCTCTCTCCATTTCTCTAAATGCTTCACGCCGTTCACTTTGTGAGGTAGAAATCTTGAAAGCGATCCTGTTGAACTCTGGAGAAAAGCCTGCTCTGCTGATTCAGGGCATGAAGGCATGACCTGACCCACGCTTTCGCTCAAGTTCCAAACCCTTTGCATTCACCAGGCCTGACCGATGCTTTTCTTCACCCCATGTCCCCTTTGACCCGAGGCAGGCTGGACAGAGGGGCCCGGAGAGCCCTCTCATACCACGCACTGACAGATGTGATACGAGCGGTCGGCGGTGACTGTGAGCGAGCTGCCTGCTGACCCAGGGTTAGTGAGGAGACCTTTGGCAAAGTACCCGAAAACCGGACAAATGTGGAGGGTAACTGGGGTCATGCAGATGAATACACGGACAATCTGAGGCAGTGTTTCTTTTTCCCTTTCCTTCCCAATTTTTTACTTTTCTTGGAATAACTTTGACCTCATCTACCATCTATTTCCATTGCTATTCTTACTTGCTTCTCTTTCTATCCTCATTCCGTCCCCAGTCTAGAAAAACCAAATACAATTTAACCTCTCATGAGAGAACTGAAGGAATCTCACTGTATCAGACGCTGTCTTCGTTTCTTCTCTCAGCACTGTTGTGTTTATTGGATGCACACATTCACATCTTTCACCTAAATACTTTAGTAAATCTCAAGCATGGCTAAGAGAAACTGTCCTAAATTGTGATGTCAATTGATTAAAACTTTAATCTAGTTAATCACAGTCATAGTCTGTGATTAATCACGATTAATCACAATTTAAAAATACTCAGATTTACTTGTATTATAAAATGTTGGAATAAAGAAATGCAGGACAAACTGGTTAAAGGAAACATAAAATGCAGTTCTATAAAATCTCAACCATTAACATTAAATAAACGTTAAATTAAAATCTCTCAAATGGGACCAGTGGGTGTATTATGGGGGCATGGCAACCCACAGATGGCTGGGCTCAAACATGGTTCCTCAGATCCAAAAATCAATAACCTAGAGCCTTAGTCACCTGATATAAAAAATATATCCAAGAGAAATATATACAAAATATAAAAACCTATATGTAAAATTTAATTTGTGTGAACATTTCAAGATTCCTCACGTTAACGCGGTAATATCGACAGCCCTGAACCTCACAATGCACACGGTGTAACAAGTATTACATAATCACAGTCATAACCCCCCCCCCGCCCCACACACACAGACATACACACATAACCGCCCAACCCACGGACACAAACACACACACACACATACTGCCAAGCTTTTTCTCATAAAGTCTTCTAAGATTCCACAACCCAGTGATTAGTTACGAGTTAGAAGTGCTCTGTGTGTGACTTTGAGGTTGATAAAGTATTTCAGCCTCTCATAAGGTTTATATTGAATAATTAACGCTATTCAATTGACTGTGTTTCCTGTGGAATCATTCTTTAACTCCTGCATGCGTTGTTCTCGGACACTTTCAGTACAGCTCTGAGCAACACTCATAGTGTAATCTCACATTCCACAGAAGTCATCTTTGGGTAAACAGTCCAGACAACAAGCTGTGTCTTTCATGCTTGTCTTGTGTCTGCAGATCCCCGAAGCTTTGAAGTGAATGCAGTTTTCGTGGTGAAGTTGTTCCTGGCCAGAACATTCCACAGCCTTTCTGTCAACTGGTGCCAGTCTCTGTACAGCATGTGCTCCTGTCCGTGGGTCAGGGAACAGCAGCAGACTCCAGGCGTGGGTCCTCGCCGTGCCCCAGAGAACCTCTATATAATAATAATAATAATAATAATAACATGAAAGCATGGCACTGAGTTGCTAATTAGACAAAACCAATAATTTCCTTTACAGAAATTGTCAGGTCAAGATTTTATACCTCATCCTTCTGTGCCCTAAAACAAACAAACAAACAAACAAACTTTCCCATTGTGACCTCCACAGGGCGGCCCAATGCAAAGTGTACTTAATCTGAGTCTGTAAGAAACTCAGGCTATTGATGCGTCATTCACTCACTCACTCACTCACTCATTCATTCATTCATTCATTCATTCAGTGTTGCTGTCGCAGCACTAAGTTGCCATGGTGACAGGGTTGAATAGGTTGTGTGTTGTTTTGTGTGAGCGCTACTCTATTGTATGACGCTCCCTCTAGTGCCTCGGCACACTTTCCCCCCCGGGGACTTCCCTATACAACATCTGTCCCTCTCAGCCTCCTCCTCTCCTCTCCACACACTCTGAGGCCTAGAACAGGCTCCTCTTCATTAAAAACCCAGGCGCACACACACCTGCTGAGAGGGTCAGAGGTCATCCTTGAAGCGCACACGCACTATAGTCGCTCTACTTGACTGCCGTCACCCAGCGCCCAATCACAGCCCAAGGGGTTGCCCTTGTCCCTAAAACAACATTCCAGCTCTTTCTACAGACCTCTTTTTATTTATTTATTATTATTATTTTTTTTTACAGTTTTTAAGATAAACACCATTGCTGTAATAATAATAATAATAATAATAATAATAATAATAATAATAATAATAATAATTTAGCTCAACGTCTAAATTGCCTGCAGTCATGCAACAATAAAACCCTCCCTGAATTCCCTCTGGCTAACTGACATTAAGAACCCTCATATCCTGTACAAGGAGGCCAAGCATAAAGAGCTTAGAGAGGACAAAAAGCCATTCTGGGAGAGAGAGAGAAAAAAATGTTATCTGAAACAAGTCCTGAGTCTGGGATTAAGAGGATTAATGCTTAAGTTTCTTTTATCTGAGATTTTTTAGCAGAGAATGTTCCATAAACAGCAAGAAACAGTGAAGGACTAATGATGAGGGATAAGATGTTTTGAAGAAAAAAAAGACCCAACGATGCACTTAATCAATTTAAATGAAATACGTTTAGAAGTTTGGAATTTCCCAGCAGGATACACACGGTGATGTCTCTAAAGGAATTACATGGACCTTCATGCACGTCAGCATTCCTTTAGGTCAGACACTATCAGCCTCTCTCTCTCTCTCTCTCTCTCTCTCTGTGTAACCCCTGACTGTGGCAGATGGCTTGCCTTGGGCTATCCAAGCCAAGCCAAGCCTCCATTGTTTATCTCTTTATCTCCCTTTCTCTCTCTCACACACACACACACACACACACACATCAGACACTATCACTCATCCTCTCTCTGTCTTGCTCACACCAGGAGAAGGGCCACAGCTCTTATCTCTTTGGCCATCATTATATAAAAGGCTTAAGCATGTCGAGTGTTTGCAGAGTCTCAATGGTGCATGAACCAGAAGTGGTCAGTCTTAACGACAGCGGTTAGTCATTGATGGCTTGCAGTCATGGAGCACGCTGAGAAGAAGTGGCGGATCCACACCCTCAAGGCTGAAGTCGTGAATTCATCAATTCGATCTGCACACACTGGTGCCAGTCTGCCCCTGACATGGAGCCAAGAGTTCATGGCTGTAGTCGCACGGTGAAGTGGTCGGGTCCATAGCATACTCGAAGCTCGATATCAAAACAACACAATGTGGAAATTAGCATAAAGCTGAAGCTGACAGGAGGACGGCAGTCCATTCACAGGACCTGCGCTGTCTTTAATACATCTGCCATGAGCGTGTTTGGGCAGCCCATAGACAGGTCCGTCTAAAGCACGTCTTTTCTAAGGCCTTGAATGGAGGCTCTGATAGATGGCCTTCATTTCAATAAAAATGGTCTTCCTGTGGAATGGGGAGAAAGGAGACCCACCACACTGCATGGCACGCACCACACAAAGGCCCTCAACCTCCCCCTTTGGAGAAACTAAATCCCCCTCTTAACCAGCCTGAGACAGGGACTAATCATATAGAGAGGGGAAAAAAAGAGCTAGTGGCTGAACTTTACTTTTTATATGCACCCTTAAAGCAGAACCCTTTTTCCTGCATTAACACTTTAGTCTTGATGTTTGACTGTAAACAGCCACAATAAAACCTTGTGAGAAAGGAATCTCCTCCACCCTGGCGGTTATAAACAGCTCGGTCATTTTCCGAGAGAGAAAACTAAATAGCAGGACGAGTCTTTAACACTAGCGTCTGATGAATGCCTTGCCAGATAACAAGGTTTGGCAGGTCCATGCTAATTCAGTTTCGCCAGGCTCTCAGGATACACATAAAGGATGATGTAAGGCAGCTGGGAAATGAACTGTGTGTTATTAAAAGTGCTGGTGTAATCACTGCTTGCAGGTCTAAGTTCAGGGCTAATGTCTCCAAGTTACTATGGCAGATCAAAGCAAAAAAATACAAAAATGGAGCTTTCAGGGTCGGGATGGGAACAAATTATTCTAGGCTCCAGGAAAAGATGAATAAGAAGACACAAGAGAAATTCATACCACAAGAAGACCTAAAGAGCCTTATTCTTCGGAGTGTATATGCCATAATATGCAGAGTAACTGAACCAAGCATAAAGAAAATGCTCCTGAAACAACAGGATATAGCATGAGGCAAACGGCCCACACACAGACCAGAAGCGAGATTCGAACCCCCAACCCTGGAGGAAACAGTGGAACCACTAATCAACCCAGCTGGCTTTATACAGATTAAATCATAATATTAAAATTATGGAAGTTCTGAAGCCAGGGTGTTAGCGATCTTAGCAAAACGCAACCAAACTGTTTCCATAACAAAAGAACAAATCATATATATGAAACGTTTTTTTTTTTTTTTTACTTCAATCTAATGGCTTTTCCTTTAGAGGAATGCAGTGCCAGTGTGTCTCCTTAGTCTTATGATATAAACCAGATCTAATACTTCATATCCAAAGCCAAATCCATTCAATCGCCACGGCTTGTAATGGTGTAATGGTTACCACACACCCCTAGACACAACGCAGACCAGTGGAACGCTCCATAATAATTTTAAAGCACAAGTACTTTAGGAGAGGGCGACGGTTGTGACTGACAAGATTAAAGAAAGGAGTCTTTTGTGTCACTGTCCAAGTTGTCTGGTATCTTGAGCTGTGTACATGCGGCCCAGCGTCCAGACTTGGATCCCTTTCCTCTGCGTTTCAGCGCTGCTCATTAGGCACTGCCTCGCCATCGCTCCCGCATTGTCCTGCTGTCCGAGACCCGTCCTAAATCTCAATAGACAGCTCTGAAGCAGCACAATAGACTTCATTGTTGGAGCCTGAAAGGCGAGCATGTGCTTTGCTAATGCCATACCCGCGACAGCCAACCTCCAGGACAACTTCTACATTCAGGCTTTGATTAAGGAGGCACATTTAGGCATGGATGACTTCCTCAGAGGTGCCTGGAGGTTGTGGGAAAGGGGCGAAGAGTAAGCATGGGCTTATGTAGTCCTTCTGCCACCCTCGGTGAATAGAAGCTGAAGTTATTGATACACAGATCAGTCTGGCCAATCACGAGACGCCGGCTGGAACATGTGACACACAGAGGTTTTTCATATTTGAGGCTATTATCTGTGTTGTCCAGTAAAACCTTGTAGAGCACATGAGTAGCGCTGAGGGTTTTTATTACTGTAGCACATGTTCTCAGCACAGTGTCATCATTCATGATCACCATGATCGTGGACAAATTTGGCAGTAACGGTTATCTCTCAAAGCCTGAGACTAAACATTTAAAAAAGAAATTAACAAAGCTGGAGGCACAAGCGAGGTGTTCCAACGCCGTATCTCATGATGTTTTATTGTACTCGCATGATCTCTCGGCACCACACCCTGCTCTAGCGGCTGGCGAATAAAACTGAAAAATAAACTTAAAAAAAAAAAACGTTTGTTTTAAACCGTCTGCCCCAAAAAACCTCAAGTGACGACATCTAAATGAAAACATTTACGGGTTGAGGGCAGACGGTGCGGTCATCAGCTATGTGTATGACAGAACATTTTCCTCTCAGATTCCTTCTTAAACTGAAGCTCGACACCTCCCTGGTGCTGGGCTATGAGCTCACACACGTGGGTTACTGTGTGTGGTCGATCTCCAGACCAACATCTAGTTAAAGTCTCTGGCTCCACTAAGAAGACTGCTGAATACTCCTGCCTTGTTTTCAGTGCTGACGAGTTACTCGGATTTATTTCCACAGAATCCTCGTACCTTTCCCTTTCTGCCGTCTGGCTCGGCCTGAGATCTTCCCATAGCATCCTCACACACCAAGTTGGATCATCTCATGAAGCTGGATCATCTCACGTTACCTTGTAATGCACGTGACAGGAAATAATTCTATAAATCTATACTGAGCAGAAGTCTGAAGGACTGGGACTGAGACGGCACCAAGTAATAACATGTCACCTAGCTGTGTGCAACCGTTATGGAGAAAATAAGACGCTACGTTTTATGTGCACTTGTGTAATTTGTTCCACGGCTAAACAAAGACCTTTAAACTTTGACACCAGCCACATTTACATGGACAGTTTTTCTTCAACGCAGGTGTTATTCTGATTAGTTGTTTACACAAATGCTGATATATGATATGTGTTCACATCCTCAACACATTCTTTTATATCTGCTCGAAATATAACAGAAAGACTAGAAGAAGACTTCAGATTTCAGACTCATTTTCCCCACTGCTCGAGCTTCATAGACGCTTGTGAAATGGCGAGCTGATCAGTGTTCCTTCATCTGCAAACGACTCTGTGGATAAAAGTCTAAAGAACAGATTTACAGGATGAGAGAGATTGAGTTTAATGATCAGGAAAAGCAACATTTTCTCCCAGAAACACCGACTGTAGGTCACGTCACCCAATGTTACACCCACGTCGGGCAAACAGGCACAGAAGGATTGTATTTATTCCAACAACAGAGGAGAGATCAGATCCAGTGTTCACATGGATCATATTTAACTACTGAACAGATTCCACTGATATTCTAATTAAAGATTCATTCCAGTGTCTAAATGCAGCTGATGATTTCACACACTCCAGTTAAAAAATCTCATCTAATGTAAACTAATGCAAACAAATACCTTTGATAAGTAACTGTGTCCGATGATCAAACGTCTGTGTGGTGAGTCAGGACCATTAGTGTTAATCCTGCGTTATTCCCTTTAGGGGGAAAGTGTATAATGTCTCATGGTGTAGAACAAACAAAACCAGCTGGTGAGAGTGGTGTTAGTTCTCTATTCGTGATCCATAAGTGAACAGTACACGGTGCTTCTTTGTGAGAAACACACAAGATTAGACCTCCTGAGCGCTGTTTAATTAACCAGTACATTTATGAACCCTAAGGAGATGTTCAGTCATCTATGGAAACTGTTCGAGCTCATCTGAGTCACTTGGTTCCATCAGGTAACAGCACCAGATGTTCACAATGCTTTCCTTAAATAACTCCAAACGTGGAGAAAGTTAACCTACTTTTTTTCGGTAACATTGCGTTCCTCTGGGGAAATCAGGATCTGTGGAAGGTATTACAGTCTTTCCCACGGTCACTGGACGAGGATATTCTGCTCTCGTATATACGGTATGTGAGCTGCTCGACTGGCGACAGGCGACATCACACCTCGTTACGGGACAGCAGGTGAATTCTGCATCAATTATGAACCAAACCTGAGTTTAAAAAATGCCCTTAGGTTATTTTTACAGCTCATTATGAGAAAAGCAAAAAACAAAGAGTGGGACAAACTTGAACCTGGTTCAGGAAAGGTTTTGAGAGATGAAGTGACAATGTTAAGTGGAAGAATCTAAACAAGAGGACTCCTGGTTAACTATAGTGATGAATCAGGCTGCAGTTCTTTTTAAAAACCTTTTCAGTGGCCTCAGTGAAAGCTGTCAGGTCCTATTGAGGACGCTCAATGCCTGGACGGCTGCTGGGGTCCGCCCACTCCGGGCCTGTTTGGAGAGATGATGGGTCTGCATATTCACCGCTTGCCCAGGAAATGAACCACGATCCAAATTTGAGCACCAAATAGAGCAGAAGATTCTATCAACTAGCCAGAACGAATGTGCAGGCATGTGTTTATATTTGTAAGAACGGGCAAGCGGCAGGCAGCAGACGGGATAAATCCGTGCCCAACAGGTGGTGTCCATTTGCATGTGTCGTCTCTTGTTTGGCTGTGCCTAATGTTCCGCTTTCAAGCGTACAAAAATAAATTATTTATGAACTAATGAGAAAGTTATTAACACACTTCATTTTCACCTCTCACAAAACGCAGTAGTGAATTATGATGGGAATAATCCCAGTGTTAACCAACTGTGATTTATGGGCAGATAAAGAGTAAACATAGAAATGTTCATGCCAAGTTTTCGCTTCATTTCTGGTCCTGAGCAGACAAATGATTTTGGATTGAGGTTTAAAAACACAACTGCACAGAAACCAAGGCTGTGGTTTGTTTTCTTGAAAACAGCATTATAGGAATAACTATCTGAACCCCTTCGAAATCTGGTCCTTTTGCCCAAGTGATGTTAGACAGAGGGGATTTGGGAAGCTCTTCTTTGTGTTCCTGCTTCGAGTTCTGCTTGACTTGTCCGCTTTATGTTTAAGAAGAACAAAGCCACTGTGTCTGCTTTATATTACAGGGATGCCATAGTGCCGGCCTCACATGGAGCGTACACGTACTGTTTCTCCTCCTAATACTTTACAAATATACATTTTGTTAGGCCTGGAAACTGTTTCTATAAATGCTTGGTGATGGTTAGACGAGTGGAGCAGAGCAACTCCAAACAGCAGCTCTTGTGGGATGATCCCAGTCTGCACTGGTCTAACAAAAGAGGTCAGATTTAGGAACACTGATGAACCGGGTCATAAAGGGTCAAGGCTCACTGAAGCATGTGGAGAGCAAAGGCAGGTCCGTGTAGTCCCATCCAATTGAAGATCTCTTGTAGCTCAAATTGCTGGAAAGGTTCAAACTAGTTCCGATAATACTTGTTCATGCCGTTTTACAAACTCAGCCGTCTTTAACTCTTCATCATCACAGCGGTATTACAGCGGTCTCCAAAGAGAAGAGACCATATTTGGGCCCATTTTCTTCATATTGAAGCGGAAGAGAAAAAGCCGATGTGTCGTAATATCGGAGGAGAATCAGAGGGGAAACACAATCACTGGGAAAAATATCACAAACCTAAAGATACACATCAAGGCATCCCATAATAATCACCCAGTTTTACAGCCTCTTTGTGGTGATGATGTTTTGGTATATGTGATGTATTTTATTTTATTTATATTATATTGCTAAACCCTTGCCAAATACATTAAGCTAAGGTTAGCAAATGATTGTGAAGTGTACAGTAGGAGCTACAGGATCCCTATTAAGTGTGTAAATTCATATTTTTTTGAAAAACTAAAACAAATGGGCGGCACGGTGGTGTAGTGGTTAGCACTGTCGCCTTGCACCTCCAGGGTCTGGGTTCGATTCCCGGCCAGG
>JAQMYK010000023.1:18025481-18040094 GCA_030014345.1 Clarias buthupogon | reverse complement strand
TCCTGGGATAGGCTCCAGGCCCCCCGCGACCCTGAATACAGGATAAAGCGGTATAGAAGATGAATGAATGAATGATAAAACAAATGGTTTTGTCTAGATTAGATTGACTGTAGGATTTAATTAATAATAATCTTATTTGCTAAAATGTTACGTTTTCATTCAGTAAAACTAGACTAAAATACTTAAAGTTTCCTCTGACTAAAACTAGACTAAAATGCCCAAACTTAACTAAACAACTAAAGCTTGACTAAACAAAAATAGGATAAGATTGACTAAATATGATAAAAAATAACAGAGACATTTATCCTGGGACTAAGACTAAGACTTAAATTGAAAATAGCTGACAAAATGAACACTAATATGGATGTTACTTTGACATGAACCACCTACCTAAACATTGTTGCTGATCAAATACACAACTACACTATATACACATGGTCTTCCCTGGTGGCAGCGGACTCTTACAGCAGGACAATGCACCCTGTCACCCTGCAAAAATAGTTCAGGAATAGTTGGAGAACTCGATTTAATTAAGCGTCTGTGGAATGTGTTGAAAAAACAAGTCTGATCCATGGAGGCCTCAAAGCACAACTACCAGGACAGACTTGGAGGCAGATACGACCGAACCTTCAGAGATCCAGTGCTGGAGTCCATGTGTCACGGCTGAAGGTAAAAGTGGATCTACTCAATATTACTGTAGGTTGGTGGTCATAATGTCATGGCTGGTCGGTGTTTATCCAATATACAATATAAACTCTCATTTATGCAGTTTTCCATATAGACTGATAATTGATTTTAAATCTTAAACAGACCAAAATATGTCTTAACACAGATTATTTATGCTGCAGTAATGTTTCTCAATTCTGGAGAATTGCACATTATTATTTTTCTTATTACTAAATGGGACTTTCGGGGAAAGAAGAACACCCAGCCACGTATGGAATTGAGATCAACTGAGCATTTCATCCAAGAATAAAATCACTGAGCATTTGAATCTGCTATACACAGTGATACAGAGACGTACGTACTGTTCACAGCAGATTAAAATGCTTACCAAAGGAATAAAACACAAAAATGAGACTATAAAGAAGTGTGGCAAATTCAAACATACACAAATATAATACATTTATGAATATTGCTTGAAGAATGAGTAGCACGTCGATAATAATCTGTTATTTTTGTGTTGTTTGGATGCAGGTTGAAGAGCCAGTCTAGCTTAACAATCCATAATGGAACCACTGGCTCCTGATGTGGAGGAAGTCCGGAGCTCATAGGAGCCAGAATCAGCAGGAGGTGGATCAGATATCAGGCTGGTGTGAGGCCGGAGACATTTACAATCTCTGAGGAACTGTGGCAGGTCAGGGCAGTGACACTGAGGCGCCTATAAGTGAAGGTTGACCCCGGAGCTGCTTACCTGCCAGGAGCACAGCTATTAATACAAGGGCTTGGCTTTCAGCATGGGAAACACTGCATACTCTGAGAAACAGGGGCTCGGCTTTGGCCCTTGACCTCATGCTGAGTTTTCTCAAAGCCTGTGATCTTTTTTCAGTAAGCAGACTTTAGTATTAATACAAACAAAATGTGATCATGAAAGAGATATCATCTAGATTGAAATGCTTAATTCCTCTTCAAAGCACTCTGCAATAATATTTACCACTACTTAGATGAAGTACTGAGGATGAACTGTCTCATGTTATCCTCATTAAGTCCTGATCAGTCCAAACTCTGTGCTAAGATTAACAACGCTCTTTACTGGAAATAAATCAAAAAAATTTGAAGACAGTATAATTAATGTCCTCGCGATGCTTACAATAAATTGTGTTTTATGCACACACACACAACATAAATCGTAGAGTGGACTGAGAAAAAGAAAGAAAAATGACAACAAGCAATAAACATTAAATGGGTAAAGATATCCATGTATATACACATGACTAGACAAGCGTAGTTTTGCTGGACTGCCTTGTACAAAAAGCATTTATTATGCAAATGTCAAAATGAGGTGTACACTTTTATTAATCTGTTCAGTAGTTAAATATGATCCATGTGAACACTGGATCTGATCTCTCCTCTGTTGTTGGAATAAATACAATCCTTCTGTGCCTGTTTGCCCGACGTGGGTGTAACATTGGGTGACGTGACCTACAGTCGGTGTTTCTGGGAGAAAATGTTGCTTTTCCTGATCATTAAACTCAATCTCTCTCATCCTGTAAATCTGTTCTTTAGACTTTTATCCACAGAGTCGTTTGCAGATGAAGGAACACTGATCAGCTCGCCATTTCACAAGCGTCTATGAAGCTCGAGCAATCGTGAAAATGAGTCTGAAATCTGAAGTCTTCTTCTAGTCTTTCTGTTATATTTCAAGGACTGGAACGTCTGAACATGAAAAACTCCATTCCAGTAATAAAGAGGTTAAACAATATTCCTATATGTGACATTGTGTGATTGAAATACACTCACTAAACACTTTATTAATTAACACCTTCACATCTATGTATTCATCCACTGATCTAATCAGCCACACGTGTGCAGCTGTGCAGTTCAGGTCATCATGCAGATACACGACAGTGGCCTCGGTTACTGTTCACATCAACCATCGGGACGGGGGTGACATCACATGACTGTTAGAGCCAGATAAGCTGAGTATTTCTATAACTGCTGATTTTGGAATCAGTAGCAGTTGTGTGGATTGAAACCCACTGGTGATGAGAGAGATCATCGTGGAGCGAGCAGGCTGTTCGAGCTGACCTGAAGGCCGTAGAGATGGAGATAATTATTCCGTACACTCTGTTCAACTGAGTCCCAAAACTAAACAGTTAAAGACTGGAAAAGCGCAGCCTGGTCCAATGGATCTTGATTTCTGCTGAGGCATGCAAATGGTAGGGTCAGGATTTAGCACCAACAGCATGAATCCAAGGACTGAAACTGCCTTGTGTCAACATTACAGGCTGGTGGAGGTGGTGGAGGTGCTGTGGGGAATGTTTACATGGGACACTTTGTGCTCGTTACTGAACATGTTCACCTCTTCAGAGTCACAACTGATCCAACTGTTAAAAAGCAAAATTATCTCAAACTGGTTTAATGAACATAACAACGAGTTTTATTGGAATCCAGTAGAACTCCTCTGGGATGTGGTGGTTTCACGGAAATTTACGGCATGCAAGTATGTCTGACAAATCTGCAGAATTGATGGATGCAATCACATCAAGCAGAAAGGAATGTTTCCTGCATCTTGTAGACTAATGCATGAAGGATTGAGGCGATTTTGAGAGCAACGGCATCTTCCACTCAGTATTAGGAGCAATAATGTTCCTAATAAAGTGTTCAGGAATCGCTCATGTATCATTTTTAGGGAAGGTGTCAAAAAAACATTCCCTAGGCAGAGATAGATGGCACAACTTCATTTGACTCTTACGTTTGCTGATTTTGGAAGAAAAAATGTGCCTGAATTTATTGACAGATGACACAGCCTTATGTCATGCATGATATTTGTGCCTCGATGCTACATACTGTACGGGTGTCACTAATGCACATGCACATTTCAGTAATGGCATTCTGACAAGCACTTTCTGGAAACTTTCACTCAGTTTCCACTGCAAAGTGCTAGTTTTTTTCAGTTGGCAAAATTAGTTTGGTTCCAGCATCAAAATGCAGCCGGTCTAGAACCAGACACTGGTGGCATCAGCTGCTTGGAGCCGACTCTGTTTTGTAACTATGACAACATCATGATTATATTAACTATTACTCACTCATTCTCTATACTGTTTATCCTGTTCAGGGTCCCAGAGGTCCTGGTGTTTATCCCAGGGGTCTCAGGGCACTAGGTGAGCACTAAGCCCACGGAGAACATGTAAATTCCATGCACACAGACCTGAGGCAGTAATAGAACCCTCGACCCTGGAGGGGTGAGACCACCGTGATGCCACATTGACTATTATAAAACTATTAAACTGAAAATTACAATGTACTGGATTGAATGTAAATACTAATATCGATGATGTTGGTACAACAGTCTTTAAGCATCCACATTTTGCCTATGACTATGAGATGCATTTAAATCATGACTTGTGATGAGATTTCTTGCTGGGATAAGTGCATTAGTGTAGTAGGGGAATAGCAGGGAACAGTGTTCTGTTATTCTGTACAATCAAAAGTCCCGGTTCGACTTGAACACTATACATAAAGTCAACTTTACAGCTTAATGCAGTACAATATATTTTAAAATTATTAAAAGTACAGCCAGTTAAAAGACATAATGTAAAATCTTATGTCATTAGTAAACCCACATCTCCCAGGTGCTGCGTAAGCGTGTACGCTACACTGCTGTGGTGTGGAGGTGTGTTTGTGAATTAACATCACTTTCTGCTGCATCATGGGATGCTTTTTGTTTGGTTAGTCCTTAATTCTCAGGCTGTGAGAACATGAATGGCGTCCTGGTTTATTGTGGATTTCCAGACTTGTTCGGCTGAATCGAGGCATTTTGTGCATTTGTGATAAACTCCAGCGTGAGTCCAAGTACAGTTATATGGAAAAGTGAGTCTCACTGATGGTGTGGATTAAAGACCCAAACATCGTCGAGTATCGATCTGTAGGAAAGATTTTAGATGAAACACTTTTTTACATAGAGAACATAAAAGATGATTATCACATACATCAATCATCAACCATATTTTAACAAAATTAGCAGAAATTGACACACTGATGATGTGGGACTTTTCCCCTAAAATCTGTTAATCAAAATTTATTTCGGACGTTACGTCAGGACAAATACTTTATACCAATATACTGATGTGTAGGTTCATATATCATAATCCGCTGTTACCTCTCAAACTTTTCTTCCTTATAATCTGCAGTCAGATCTACAGTATATTTACAGTATTTACACAATATGCATTTAGTATGAATACCTGGGCAGTCGTACCATAGTGGTGGTTTACCATCACACACTGCATGATGAACTCACACTACTAAGAATAATTATGTGTAATCATGGCCTGTAATGATGTAATGATGTGTCTGTAGCTCCTGCACATGTTGACTTTGGGTGGTAAAATATCTCCTCAATGAAGGTCAAGAAACAAAAACTCCACGTTTGTTATTATTCTAATTGTGTAATAGTTTAATGTGGGCCATTTAAAAAAGAAAAAAAAAAGAAGAAAAAATATTCCCTGGTTCCCAGCACTGGCTCTCTCTCTCTCTCTCTCTCTCTCACACACACACACACACACTAACAGTAACTCCAGTGGGGTAGAGAGTAGTCTGATTAAAAAAAAAAAAAGTTGAAAGTTGAACCTGAAATGCTGACGGTGTCACTCTAACACTCCGGTGATGATCTGAACTAAAAGTTGGATGTTTAAGGAGAACCCTGTGGAAGGTCAGTGTGCTCTGGTAGAGACAGCGTGTTCCACGGCGGCCCGTATCTGCGTCTGCATTTTCCCCACGTCTCACACCTCAGCCTCAGTGTGTGAACTACGTGATTAACATCACACACACACACACACACACACACACCATTAACTCACTCAGCGTTTTTCCCGGCACACTCACTCTGTCCTGCTCAGCACTTTGGGAAAAATCCCTGTGAGATTCTCACACACCAAATTCCCCCGTCATTCTACAGGACTCCGTCACGGCCGGCGTGTCTCAAACTGCCTCAGCTTTTAGCCAACTGTATCAGTTCCCAGGACTTCTATTCCTTCCACTGCAAACCCCAGGAAGTTATGTCTCTCCTGAACACAAGAAAGCTCAGACAGAGAGACAGATGGAGAGAGACAGACAGAGCGACAGAGAGAGAGACAGACAGAGAGAGACAGACAGAGAGAGACATAGAGACAGAGGGAGAGAGACATAGAGACAGAGGGATAGAGGGAGAGACAGAGAGACAGACAGAGAGACAGACAGAGAGAGACAGACAGACAGAGGGAGAGACAGACAGAGAGAGACAGACAGAGGGAGAGAGACAGACAGAGAGAGACATAGAGACAGAGGGAAAGACAGAGAGACAGACAGAGAGAGAGAGACAGAGGGAGAGAGACATAGAGACAGAGGGAGAGACAGAGAGACAGACAGAGAGACAGAGAGAGACAGACAGAGAGACAGAGGGAGAGAGAGAGACAGAGAGACAGACAGAGGGAGAGACTGATTAGAATTCTTAATGGATTTCTTTAAGGAAGCATCTCGTGTTAATGCTAATCCTTTCCAATTATATTTACATAAACTTGAGATAAAGCGAAGTCTCCCAGTCTCCAGGAAGTGCAGGATCAGATGCTTCCCACAGAGAAGAGGCCACACACAAAAAAAGAGGAACTATAGGAAATTACAGACAGGGTAGAAAGAGGGCAAAGACAAAGACTTAGTTTAGAATAAATAATAGCAATAATTGCTCCAAATAGCAGAGCATGGCATTAATTAGCGCTCCGGCTCTGATGCCCTTCTTCTGTATAGGAGGCTCCAGATCAACCACGCCAAATCTAAAATAAGAAGCTCATCTAAAAACCACCAATAAATAAATAAACAATAACAAAACAGACAACTTTGTTTTACTTTGTGGGCCGACGGTCCTCCAGAGTCACATCATCAACATGTGGCTTTCATTATAAGCAAAAATACACATGTAGGATCATGAGACTGAGAGGCTCTTCTAAAGTTTGTTCTTGTTAATTGGTGAGTTTAAGCCTTTGAAGTTCAGATGTGACATTCATTAAACAGGGCTGAGATTTTTCACACTCCACTTGAAGACTTTCACGCCTACTTGACTGCCTCGTGCTGCCTCGCGCTGCCTCCCTCACCTCACTAACGCTCCGGATCCCCACACTAGCCTGTAGATCTAACACACCATAACACCTTTTCTCATAGAAGACAAACTCTGTCAGTCAGCATGTTTACACGTGTTATTCTGAATAAAACCAGGCTTTCAGAATAAACATTAGTCTGACTGAAACCGTCCTCCTCAAAATCAGACTAACACACTCGGATAGCGCGGTTGGGACTCGAGCTACTCTCGGACGTATGTCTCGATCAGACGCAGGAATCGGCAAATCAGCTGAAGGGGGCACATAACCACCTATCGTTGGACATATTTGGTCAATAAATCAATTTTTCTGCCATGCCTGTATAAGGGAACAAGGACAGCAGTCCAATTAAAGGGTCCTGATGAGCTCTAACAATATCACAACCTAACTGTGTATGGAAACTGTGAGATTCGAGTCCTGCATTTGACTTACAGTTTGATACGAGGGGTTTCGAAGTCTGTGCATTTGGGCTATAAATGGGGTTACGGTTCTTTTAACAACAACAATATATATACATATCTTTAGCTTTAGATCAATCGTCCTCCTGATATGTTTGCTAGATTGTCGCTACTAAAAAACAAACACACGAGGACATTTATTGTTGTTGGAAATGACATCATTCTCCTGGCCAAACGTCTGAAGTAAGACGACTACACATCGTTATTGAAGTACATCAATAAAGACCGCTGGATGCATTTGAATATGAATAGTGACTTATCCCTTACTTACAACTTCAACAGCGTGTCCATATAATGAAAGCTCCTTTAGCCTCATTGAGAAGCTCTCTGCATTCCTGCAAAGTCATTTCCCTCTGTAAGGATCCTCCATCCAGTGGTGCTTCAGCCTAATAATCAGCGTTTCATTTTATTGGACCTGTGATGAATATTACACGAGAGCTTTAGGAATTCATTCAGCCTGTTACTATCATGTTGGTGTTTTAGCATCGGAGCTGGAGCAGTCCTGGACAGATATTTAATTAGTTTTTAAGTGAGAAAAAAATTACTTGTGATAAATGTACACTACTCAACCACTTACAAAGAGATCGTGTGTGTGTGTGTGTGTGTGTGTGTGTGAGAGAGAGAGAGCAACACTTCTGAGCCACAAGATGGATCTCGTTTACTGTTGCCATGCAGCTGCTGTTTCTAGAGGCCCATTGAGATGCACTGAGCCATTTGAATGAGAATGTGGCTCTGATGAGAGAGCGCTACAGTAGTGCTTTGGGTCTTAATAGGCTCCAGGCAGTGCAGGAGCATGGCTCAGTTTCCAGTGGCTCCCCCCATTGTCTAACTCAGCAAGGTAGCTTCTAAACACAAAAGATAGGTTGAAGAAAGGCTTTCTGTGGGCTTTTGGGCCAATTCATCTGCACACAGCCAGCTTCTTGTCCAGGCTTCTCCACTCCCAGGCTTTAGAGACGAGGCCAAACAGCTACATTCCCATCAGTGAAAACGCCTTCTCTTTCTCTTTTATGAACCTGATCACCTGTGAACACTCAGGGTTGATTAAATCTTGGGCTTCGTCTGTGGCATGACTGCACCAACAGCACTGGGTAACACTTTTCATAGCTGTAATTATTATGTAATTAATTGCACGTTTTTAGCAATTCCTTTAAATAAATTAAATATATAAAATTAAATATGAAATATATAAATTAAATATATATGGAAAAAAAAAATATATATATATATATATGCAATTCCATGGTATTTCTAATTATGCAGCAATGCATTAACCTCTCCAAAGCAACATACATCAATTCTGATGATTCAACCAAGTACTCGAGGGTTAAGGACCTCAAGGTTCCAGCAGTGTTACAAAGAGACAATACAAGAAGCTGAACCTTACAGCTGAACACAGTCCTGAGAGTAAAAACCCCCTTTATGTCTCTATAGAATCCTCTGCTACACTAATGCACTTTTCACAGTGTGTCACTAGAGCCTGGACACCATCAAGGTAGAAAGATTTCTCAGTACTGCCTACTTTGCATCTGAAACGCTGGTCTCCCAGGAACTCCTTTAATGATGTGAAATGTCTTGGAGCGAGGTCAGGACTGTACACAATAACTCCCACCCGAGTTCCCGAAATGTTCGAGTGGTGTTGGCGAATGAGTGTGTGTACAGTTCTGACCTGAACATGAACGCTGCTCGTAGTATTGACTCGAAGGCTACAGAAAGGTTATCAAAGGCATCAATTATTATTACAATAAATTACAGAGTAAGGCCTAGCGTGCACTGTGTAACGTACAGAATGTGTGAATCCACATACACACACACACACACACACACACACACCAAATCAGGATGTTCAGGTGTGTGTAGCAAATAACAGATGCATGTTATACATCTTGCATGTTCAGCTTTAAGGGAACTTGCCATGTAATTTTTCCCTGCAAGGATTACATCATCTATTACATAATCTAACTATTGTAACTTGACCTTCAACTATATCTCCTTATATTATTATTATTATTATTATTATTATTACTTTTTTTGCCATCTTTGGCAACAGTAATCCTCATGCTATCTGTACTACACGCTATCCATCTAAACCGCTGTTAAACAACGTAAGTGTGGTGTAATCTGACCCCCACAGACTGGTCATCCAGCCCATTACCGTACTGCTTCATAATCCATTGGACATGCTAGAAACAAAGCACAAGTCAGGACTCCTGCAGCTGGCACTCTCACATACCCCAGGCTTCAAACATCTGCAGTAAACGCTTATCAAGCCGTCCACACCTCACCAAAACTGGACTCAGAAGCAGTGATAGGACTTTAGGAGGGGCGCATGTCAGCACACATGGTTACATGGATGACCAGGCTGTGGTTATAACTGGTCCACAAAGCTGGAAAAGATGCACAAATGTCAATGTTTTCTGCTCAAGTGTTTGTAAGATGCATGAGAAAGAAACACGGCTCATTCAGCAGGGCTCCGTCAGAAGCAAACAGCAGTATTTATTCTGCCTGCATGCTCGTTCTTGCGCTGATAGGATTACAGGTCACAGACAAAGTGAGAGCCGGGGGACCCTGCGGCCTCTCTGATGCCGCTTCGTGTTCCTCTACTCGGGGCGCCACTTCAGAGGACGCTCCCCACAGGATTTATAACAGGCAGGAAAGTGTTCTGATCCAAAGACAAATAAATAATGTTTTTGTTCATCTTGCAACAATGTCCAGATACTTTTTCCGACAACTGGAATAAATTCGGGCCAGATGGGACGTAAATAGTTTCGGTGCAACCATACCATTGTACGCCAAGAAGTCATGCACTAGACTTATAGTCTGTGGGGAGACACTACTGTCTGGAATCAGCGTGTTGAATGTGAAATCTTTTCATGGTCGTTGCATCAGATGGACAAATAAAGGCAAAAGAAGAAGAAGAAGAAGAAGAAGAAGAAGAAGAAGAATGGACGTTTGGGCCTTTCTGAGGTCTCAGTGTTTTTAAACTTGAATGTCAGAACTGAAAGGTTTACCGGAGTGTGGACCTGGCAACCCTTTGTAAAAACTATTCACAAGAACAAGAAGAAAAAATTTTTGCTAATCATTTCTTTAGGTTATTTGTTACCAAGTGGTTTAATGAAAGTGAAAGTGTCTGAGAGTAAAATGTTACCATTTCATTTTAGCTTGAAAACAATCAAAAAGCATGAGACAGACAATTGCCATCATATAAATATTAGATTTTAGATGGTTCATTATGTGGAATAACAGACATCAGACTGTGGAGATACCCAGCGTGCGGTGAGATGATGGGAAAGCGTTTAGATCTTGTCCGCTTATCCATCTGGTGCAAGTTTAACTGGTTTCTTCAAAAGCAGGGTACCAGCTGAACGGTCCGAGGGAAGAGAAAACACAAAGATGAAAACATAAATAAGACCAGATGAAAGAAGGACATGCCGGGTCGTACATGCAGCGTGCTTACCTCAGTCAGACCGCTCTAATTACTCACGATCTCCCTGTTTACAGACTGTGGAAACCATTTAATCAGGGCCAGAGTCCTACTCTGTTTCTGAAACCAGTTAAATTGAATAGGAAGATAAGATAAGTATAACCGTGTGTGTCGGGCAATACATCACACACAGATTTCATAAATAACCACAGTGTGATCATCTCCATTGCAAAGACGGCGTACATGTCAACTGTACCAGAGCAAGATTGCTGCATCAGACATATTTATTAGCTTTCTGTGTCTTTCTCTTTTCCTTTGGGATTCTTGTGGGCAAGTGGGTGGCACTCGAGCGGGATCTTTCATCCCAAAGGAATTCGGTGGTAGCACAGTGAAAGAGGAAGGATCCGGGATGTGGCGATGGTGGTTTGTGGGATTTGGGGGGGGGGGGGGTGGTCTGCTTTGAGAAGAAGAAAAGGAGAAAAAAGAAATAAAGAAAGAGAGAAAAGGAACTTTTTTTCTTTGGTAGGCTTGTTAGAGGAGATGGTTGGGGTACTTGAATACGGAGTCCGAGCGGAACCTTCACATTGTGCAGTTTTAGCGCCACTTTTAACCAACACTATTGTTCCTCGCATCTAAAGAAAGGGCCCTTAGTGAAGTATCTGTGCAGCAAGGGGAGAAAGGGGCCAATGATCCAAAGGGAACAGGGGCCATGAGGACAACCCCTCTGCCTGGTTTCTCATACTTCTTTTTATGCCCTTTTTGTTGGCAGTATGAAGCAACCATAAAAATTGCTGCTCGGTTGTAGGTGACACTAAAAGATTAATCCATACAATATAATCCTTTCTATATGGAGTCGTTCAAGTCCAAGCGGGACTTTTGATTGTGCAGAATAACAGAACACAGTCCTGAGACTAAAACCTGCCTTTATTTCTCCATATAATCCCCTGATACACTAATGCACGCATCACAGTGTTTCACTAGTTTCACATGGATGCCCCGTGTGTCTCTTTGGGATGCGTCTGGTGTCTTGAGACGGTTTTACTCTAACATGAAGACGGTTCTGGCCTCGAATGATCAATTCCTGCTTTCTGTTATCACCCAGATGAGGATGGGTTCCCTGTTGAGTCTGGTTCCACTCAAGGTTTCTTCCTATTACCATCTCAGGGAGTTTTTCCTTGCCACTGTCGCCCTCGGCTTGTTCACCAGGGACGATCTGATCATTTTTATTCATACACATTCACATTCCATACAACATACAATACAATTGTCTGCTTTGCGACAATGATAATTGTTAAAAGTGCTATACAAATAAAATTGAATTTAATTTAATTGAATTGAATAGTATGGATTGGCACCCTGTCCATGATGTACCCTGCCTTAAGTCTCAAGGGATAGGCTCCGCCCCCGCGCCCCTGAATACAGGATAAAGTGGTATAGAAGATGAGTGAGTGAGTGAGTGAGTGAGTGAGTGAGTGAATTGAATAGTGCTTGGACACCATCAAGGTAGAAAGTTTTCTCAGTACACTGGAGACATGATCAGACTGCCTGCTTCCCGTCTGAAACGCCGGCCTCACAGGAACTCCTTTCATGGCCCAAATCTGTGGAAATGGCTTGGCACAATAGCTAAATGTTTACAGGAATGACCGCAGTAGGCTCCGAGTGGGATCATCATTCAGGGTTGTACGCCCTTCTTTAAAACATTTGCATAACAGTTGTGTCACTGCACTGTCTTTGATGTCTTCTGTAAATGTCAATCGATTTTATTCCTCCATTCTGTCTCGGTTTGACTCAAACACTGCTTGTACATTGCAATATTTAGTTGGTTCTTTTATAACCACTGGAAAAGTAAATATATATCTGGTGAAAGTATCACAATTATTCAAATAATTTGTTTAAATAAGCTTAAACCATGTTTTCTCTTGTTTTTGGCTCACTGTGGTACCAAATTAAGTGTTTTTGAAACAACGCCAATGCAGTCCTTGTAGATTTGTGACAATTCGTGTGACTTGGTTTGTATATTTTTTTTTATTACTTTGAGCCAAATTGCTTTCTGTTGTTTGTACAGATTGCTCATGAGGTTCTTTGATATATAAATCTAGTATTAACATTTGAATTAAATCTCATAATATCTAGTACTACTGTACTATTACTGCTGTACTCATAAATGCAGACGGTGGCTACCAAACACTGGACTTTTCATAGTAGTGAACTGGCAGTTGTAGCTTTTGACAGGAAGCAGGCATTCCATCCTCGTGTCGGCTTGTGCCAACAGCAGCTGCTGCAGTCCGCAGAACTCATGCTTGGGGTCAATCAGTATCCCACTAACCCAATGGCCTCTCTGCTCAGGAAGGGGAATCTTGAAGGACCATGCAGAGCACACCGTCATTTAGTCCAAAGCAAACAACAAAGGCAAAAGCTAATGAAACGTGACATGACATAAATGCCACATTCCTTATAGCAAGTACTATGGATGCACGCAAGGGTGTAATAAAGACAGCTGGAAAGAATTGGTCACGACAAAGAAGGGCTGAATGGGCTGTGGTTGAGGAATGGCAGGAATTTGGAGCTTATGTATTGCAGAAATGCATGAACTACAGTATAGAGGTGGTCATGACAATGACAATGACAATGAGCCAATGTTAGTCTTTAGAATGTTTAAAAAAAATGTATATAGATTATTTTTACAAGACAAAAATACAGTGATAATGTTAGTTTTCAGAATGGTTTTAAATAGGGTTTTTTTTCTTCAAAAATTTTTTAGGTTATGAGATAAAGATATAGGATAAGCAGATGTGATTTTACACAATTATGAATATAAACAAATTTATTTGTAAATCAATCACAGGTGGATTTATACAAAGTGTAAAGTGTTTTGATTAAAATTAGTTGAGGACAAACGGATCATTTTTTGTAAAGTGCTTTGCAACAATGATAAAAGCCTGTACAAATAAAATTGTCATGGAATTGTCATTTATGACCATGTTTAAATAAGAATGAGGAAAATCAGCATTATCAAAACCTTTGTAATTGTTTAGTTCAGCTTGGTCAATGAAAACAATTACGCACAACTTAACTTTATATATAAATCAATGAGATAAACGAGACCTGGTTTGTACATAATTGGCACATACACAGAGCAATAAATTGTTGAAAAGCAACCCCCAGGCACACTTCGTAACCAACTGTCAACTGCGAGCCGAGGTTCTTGTCATAGGGATTCATTAAAAAGAAAAGATCTAATCATCCAGAGCACCTGTCGTCTTATCTTTTGTTTTATTGAATGTGGTCTGGTTAGGTTTTTGATCCTTCCAACAAACATGATGTTTACTAGCAGACTGATCTTGTGCAATACTGCATGCTTAATCTAACTGATCTAACGGACAAAGTACACTCAAACTGCGTTGGTGATCCGGCAAATAAAACATTGTTCACCTGTAAATATACAGACGAGTCCAAAAGCCTGAGACCACGCTTACAATTGGGGATTTAATTTTCATTTAATGTTTTAATATTTCAAATATAAAAAAAAGTGATTATTGATCACGTTAACATCTTTGTAGAACAGGTGAGATTTTCTTCATATCTTATCTCTCCCACAGAAGTATGTGTTTAGATGACACACCGGCGGATATGATCTAAATCCTCAGGTTTTTCACAAACTCGAGTGCACACATTTATTAAGGCCAAAAAATGTATGCACCAAATTCTAAGATACTGAGATACTCAGAATCTCTGAAAATTCTACTTTTCACTCGAATTGTTATCAATAATGATATTTATAATGAAAATGGTTGCATTCAATTAGAAAAGAATAAAAATACAAGCATTTTCACTAGTGCTTTCAGATCTGGCACGTTCATACTGGAAATCACGGTTGCTACAATTGTTAAAGTTTAGCTATTATCTTTTAACTTATTAATGTGTCACACTAATGCGTTTCATT
>JAQMYK010000023.1:18008014-18022289 GCA_030014345.1 Clarias buthupogon | reverse complement strand
TTGAAATTGTGATAAAAATTAAAAACCTAACCCCCCCCCCCCCCCCCCCCCTATACGGGTGATGAGCAGATCTCACACGCCTGCACTGTTTATGTGTAAACAATAAAGATAGATCTGATCAAGTCCTAATGTTGATACTGTGGCTGTAAGTTTCCCAGGCTGTCTGGGAACCAGAAACTTTCCCAGATAAAATTTGACCAATCTTACCTTATGCTTCTCATCTGCCCTTATTATCAGAGATCAGATTTTAGAAATAAGACCTTAATTGTGAGTTAAGTTCTTTAAAGATCTTAGGAGTTTTTTTTTGTCATTTAGGTGGAACAGAAGAAAAACCGTATTGTTTTAGCAAAATGGGATTTATTATATACGTACATACATATAGTTCTGTTCCTTAAAGTAGTGTTGTTACTTTTCAGTCTAATCCACTGCTGCTGGCATTGTTTCAGACCCCGGCTCCTGATTTCCGTTGTTTCTCTATGTTTCCCCTCTGGAACAATGGAGCTTCCCTCATGAACTCTACAACAATAAAAAGAGATTTCTGTCTGCACTGTGTGCCGTCTGGTGTCCAGTTACACACAGACACAAACAGACCCTGAATTCTACCACCATTATTTAACACAAAAAGCAACCTTCACCACATATTGTGCATGTGTGTCTTTTTTTTCCCCAGGTAGCAGCTATATTAGTCCAGTTCTCATTTTCCTGTTCAGTTGTTTGAAATAAAAGGAACGGGGCGGTAGTAGACTGTGGTTCGCCCTGGCACAGACAGGAAAGCAGGCCGAGCGGGCGGCTAATGGAGGGAGGAGCGCCTATTTGTTTCCTTCCCGGGGAGCTGGAGACAGCCAGTCAGGCTCTGTGCTCTCTCTGTTCAGCGCCAGCTTTAGAGATGTGGATGCCATCTAGTTGGAAATCCACAGAAATGTCTAGAAATGTGTTATGCGTGTGGAACAATAAGGTGTAAAGAATGTAGGAGTCTGCATCCGTACCTGAGAAAACAAGCGGACACAAATCACTGGGTTTCTGGCATCGATCTCCTTTGATAATTGGATAGTTCAGTTAAAGAGTGAAGCTGGAGAACAAAGGGCTCGCTATGGGGAAACCGCTTTTAGTTAACCACTGCAGCTGTATGCAAATGCAGCCAAACATATTTCTAGTTTCCCCCAGTGAGGGCTTTAGTCATCTCAAAAACACTCCGCATTGTTCGGTGAAAGCCGGTCCGAGGACGGTACGAGAGGGAGGTGTGGGTGTCGATGGAACTGAATTAGGGCTAAATGACCACACAGGCGTGCACAAAGACAGGGGCTCACACATACTAATCAGCTCGGAGATTTCTTTCCTGTTTTTCCAGCCTGTCTGTGAGTAGCCGGTGCTGGCAGCTGCTCGTATGATTAGCCTGGCCTTTTTAGAGGAACCCAGAGCAAACAGCAGTGATCCTTCAGCAGACGGGCCTCGCTGTACAAACAGAGGCAGCGGGCACCGGAGTCCGGCATCTCGCGCTGAACATCTGCTCAAAGTTTGCTCTGCACACCAATCAAACACACCATGACAGCACCCGAGGTTAAAAGAAAATAAAAGCCACAGCATAATGGCAAATGAGTGTGTGTGTTTGTGTTTGTGCAGAGCAGGACGTTTGACAAAACTACCCTCTGGCATGAGTTCCGGCTGTTTTTGACAAACTGAGCACAAAGGCCAAGCAACAGTGGAGTCAATTAGGCTGCAGTTAGAGTGTGTGCGCGAGTGTGTGTCGAGGAGGCCATGGCCAGGCGGGCCTGTTCTGACACGTGTCTGTGACAAAGCAGCCGGTGGCAGGTGCTGTCTCACCTGAGCTGCAGTGTAAACAGGTTCACAGTGGACGCGCTTTCATCAGGCGGTGCGAGTAATGTGGCGGCGAGGCGGCCTTCCTGCCGCTCCCGAGCACCTGCTCGGTCTAATCCGCCACAAAAGAGTGTCTAATCCGGCCCTTCTCCTCCCACCGTCCCGTCCTGTAAAAGGAGCGCCATCACACCTCACTCTTGCTGCGCTGCAGCTGCGTGAGCAACGCTTTCTGTCCTGACCTGACAATGAAACGCTGTCACTCTTCTCCAGAAGGCTTGTGGATTAATTTCACATGTGCAGCCTCTTGGAGAGTTGTATACCATTTAGACATGTGAAGTGGATAAAATGGTGGTGTCTAAGGACAGAGAATTAATCGGGAGGGGGGTGATGGGGTGTGTAAAATGGGGGTGGGTGGGGCAGTCTTTTTCTGTTGTCTTTGTTCTGTGTCTGGGATACTTTGGGGTTCTGGAGCCGTTACCATGGAGAGCTTAAAAAGCAGCAACAAGGCCTCTTTTATGCAGTGGGGTTGAGCTTGGCTTGTTTAACCGGCAAAGTTTTCCACGGTTTAAAACAGACAATGACCCCCAATCAGCCTGCATGGAATAAATAGCATACAATGACGCATTTAGACCGAACCGCTTCCTGTTATGCGTTATCTTTTGTTGTATTGATTTCATGACAGACAGCAGAAAACAGAGCTGACCGCGAATGTTCTTTGTTTCCACAGACGTACATCTTCACAGATGGTGAGGATGAGGAGCTGAAGAAGAAAATGGGTGAGTACAGTCTAGATATGACCGCGGTGACCCCAGTGAGGGCAGACATTCCCGGTTGTTCAAAGTTGGAATGAGTTGAAAGCGGCCATATAATCCGCATGAACATCTTGCTCTGAGCTCCGGGCCAAATGCCATGAAGGGATGTGTGGAGACGCCTGCTCGCTCTCAGCTTTAAGTGATGTGCATTAGTCAAGAGACAGGACTTTATGAATTGATGAAAGGTTGGAGGGGTAGTGTGTGTGTGTGTGCGCTGACCCAGATCTGCCCTCTGCTCCCTGCAGGAAACCACGTCATCAACACCAACTGCTCGGCTGCTCACAGTCGCCAGGCTCTGTCCTGCAAGATGGCTGTGGAGTACGACAAGTTTATCGAATCAGGAAAAAAGTAAGTGTGGTTGGGTTTTCAGCACGCACTTCTGCTGTCTCGTGAACTTCTCTGTAACATCTTTAGTGACCCGGCTCCGCCCTCTTCCTCAGGTGGTTCTGCCATGTGGATGACGACAACTACGTGAACGTCAGGACTCTCGTCCAGCTGCTCTCGCAGTACCCTCACACTCAGGACCTGTACATCGGCAAACCCAGCCTGGACAGGCCCATTGAGGCTACAGAGAGACTCGGAGACAACAAGATGGTAAGAGGCTAAAGATGTGATGCGATTAATGTAAATTTAGATTGATGTGAAGCCAGAGTGCTCAAACCGATCCTATCTTTTCAGCGACCTGTTAATTTCTGGTTTGCCACTGGAGGAGCCGGTTTCTGCGTCAGCCGCGGTCTCGCTCTGAAAATGAGTCCTTGGGCGAGGTGAGATACGTAGCACCTGCGGTACTGTGTGAAAGTCTTAGGCACGTGCTAAAAAAATACTCTAGAGCAAGTATGCCTTGAAAACCAAAACTATAAAGCCCGGAAAACTGTAACTAATTAAAGCAAGTCAGTATTTGGCGCGGCAGTGTATTGAGGACCCTTTAGTCTCGGGTACCATTTGTGCAGGAAAACCAGTGATCCTTTATTAGAAATGATCTAATACATTTAAAGAGCATCCTGCAGAACCACATACACACACACACTTCTTCTGAGGAGTATTTTTCTGTAACATTTCATTTTGTGTTTAATAATAATGTGTGGAAACCAGAAATGTTTTGTACTAACTCAATAATAAAGTCCTAATAACAACAACAATAATAATAATAATAATAAAAAAAGTCCAAGGGAAGTTTGTACTAAACAGTTTGCCAAAGACATTTTCGGTGCTGTACATTTTGGATTTGCTTTCATGTTCAGAGATTTAAGCCGTCTAGATCTCCTTACATCTCCTTTCTCTTCTTCAGTGGTGGCCATTTTATGAACACTGCAGAAAAAATCCGTCTCCCTGACGACTGCACTGTTGGCTACATCATCGAGTCGGTGCTCGGGGTTCCACTGACGCGCAGCAACCTGTTCCACTCACATCTGGAGAACCTGCAACAGGTGTCCCGATCAGAAGTACACAAACAGGTGAGTCTGAGATTTCTCCTGCGAAACTGAAGATGTTGATGATGATGATGTTGAAGATGTTGATGCTGGTCGACGTTTCTAATTCGTACTGGTCTCTCTGTTTCAGATTACATTGAGTTATGGTATGTTTGAGAACAAGAGGAATATCATCAACATGAAAGGAGATTTCCCGGTGGAAGAGGATCCATCCAGGTAATGATGATTGATTTAAATAGATACATAAATAAATACATAAATGAATGTTACACCCGGTCATGGTTGAATTAAAATTAATTTCTGTCTTGTCCATGTCTTTCTTGCAGGTTTAAATCCGTGCACTGTCTGCTCTACCCGGATACTCCATGGTGTCCTCCTCAGGTTGCCTATTAAGGGAACCAGCTCCTGTTGTGTATCCTCGTCCCGACTGTGCCTCAGTATCTGAAAGGCACCGGGGACTGGTGTGGTATTGGCCCATGGGCTGCTTTGTTTGACATTGCGGTGCGGCGTGGCCTCTCGTGTTTTTCTTTTTCACTTTTATACCGGGCTGCTGTGCGGCCTGCCTTTGGACACTTCCTTCTTTCCTTCCTTTCCTGGTGCGTAAGCTTCCTGTCTGTGCGCTAAGCAGTGTGGCCTAGCGTCCGTCAGGAAAACTGTCTTTCAGCACCGAGCTTCACAGGCAATCAGCTGTGCTCACGTCCTTCATATTGCTTGTATCCATTGCAATTCTCATAGAATGTGTTTTTATAAATGTCCATGCCTTTCTTTCTGCCAGCTTTTCATGCTTAGTACATATAAGCCCTTTTTATCTTTTTCCAAATGCAAGTCAGGATGAGTAACAGTCCTGAGTTTTATTTATATCTGGGTGCTTTATATATTAACTTGTAAATGACTCCGGACGACATAATTAGATGAAGGGTAATTCCGTTGTTGGTTTCATTTTCAGTTTCAGTGTTATTATTATATTATTATTATTATTATTATTACTTTTTGTATAAAACGACGAGCTGTATAATATAATAATTTATTATATAATTTGTGCTGGCAAAAGGCAATTTCCGTGCGTGCGGTCGGGTTGTTTGAATCCGTGGTACGTTTGGATGAAGCACTTTTCTATCTTACTGTTCTGAAAATGATTGTGATGACGGACCTCGAAGCTGTGTGATGTAACCTAAGCCCTAAAAATGATTCGATTTCTAATGCCATGACTTGGACACTCTTGGCATACATTATTGTGAGAATTTTAAATATCTGGAAATGTTAGATTTTACTATGAGAGACACTTCACGGCACGTTGCACAGCTTGGGTGAAGAACTGCTCATCGCTCCTGTAAACGTTTCAGCCGATTAGACCTTGTCAAATATTTTAAATTGAGTTTTAATGTGTGCGAGTCCAAATCAGTCGTCAAAAGCTCCACACATTCGAGTGAACTCGGTCTCTGTGATTATTAGTCCTGATCCGACCTCGTCATTAAGGGTCTCTACTCTTGAAATCATAAAGTGGTCCTGGTCAAACTTTACATGAGCAATGGCAGTGTTCCCTTTACAGAGACTTTCTCTGGTTCTTTTTTTACATTTTTTTAATCACCCACATTGGGTAGACTGTATTATATTAAAGCAGTATTTGTATACTGTGCCATGTATATAGTCATTTAGATGGTATCTTGCTTATACCCATGGATCAGAAATTGTTCTGATGACTGCTTTTTTTTTGTTGCTTAGAATTGTGCTAATGGCTGTAATTTATACTCCAGTATCTGGATTCTCCGATTGTTTAAATGCCTTTCTCTCAGGGATTAACGTCCTGATGGAGTTACTGTGGTACTCCACTGTGGTAACTGTGCATTAGCTTTTGAATAAAAAAACAGCATACCTGCTGAGAAACTAAACACCTGCGTGCCTGTGTGTGTGTGTCTGTGTGTGCGTGTGTGCGTCTTTCCTCTCCTTTCACACTCTGCACATTTATACAAAGTCTTGCTAAAACAGGAAATGAACCTGACCACTCAGTACAGACTAAAGGAAGTGAACCAGTGTGTACAAGGTGTAGTGCTACAAGATGTTCGAGGTTTGAGAGGGTGGAAAGATTCCGTTCCACATCTGACCACAGTTTAAATGCACCAGACTTCCTCCTGCACTTTTCTTTTTTTTTTTTTTTCAAAACAATTTAGGGGAGGTCTTTTTGTAAAAGTCCAGCAAAACAAAGTCCTATAAAATGCCACTTACACACACACACACGCGCACACAATCAGATCAATCAATCGGCTTATGCCACGGAGGAAACCAGAGAACCCAGAGGAAACCCGCCAAGCACAGTGAGAACATGCAAACTCCACACACAGACCAAAGATGAGACTCAAACCCCAAATCCTGGAGGTGCGATGCGTTAGTGCTGACTGCTGAGCCACGACGACGCCCAAATGTTATTTAATTATTGCATTAAAATCTTGTATGTCAGTGAAGAAAGCAGCAAAATACATAACATATTTACAAATAAAGAAAAAAAGGTAATGAAAAGAAAAAAAGAAGCAAGTCTCTTGGCACATTCTCAAGTGTGTGACAATTTGCTAGCTATGAGGGGCGTTCAAGTCAAACCAGGACTTTCTTATGAATGAAGGTGTAAATGTAGAGAAATAAAGGGAGTTTTTACTCTCAGGACTGTTTTCTGTTTTTCTCTATAATCAAAAGTCCCAGTTTGAAAAAAAAAGTGCACCCAATTTTTTTATTGTCACACCAAAATATTGACTTTGTTTTGTTTATTATTGTGCACTGCTCTCTGTAGTATATTTATATAGAAATATTACATTATTTTATAAGTCATTAAGTTTATTACGTTCTGCACGGTGCCGTATGTCTTAGTTTAGCTCGTGTCCTCATGCAGTGTGAGAAGTTTTGAGAAACGTTTATCAGGCTAACACGTTCAACATCTAAAATGTATTTCTGGAGATACGCGACACACACGCGGAGTCTGTATTTAGCTGTAAATTGAGGGGCTGCAAAGAGGAAGTCCGATGATCACGCGGCCAGAGAACCAGATGTTGGTGTTCATCACCTCCACCACAACACTGAAATGAATCAAAGTAATGATAATGAGCTCTGCTTGGAAAAGCCTTATCTTGGCAGAACATTTTATTTAGCTAAGCTGGTTTGAGATAAGCTGTAGCGCCTTTCATTGCTTTCACTCGGCGTGTGAATCAGGCTCGCCATGTCTTTAAAAATGGCACCATGGCATCATTTAGGGCACGAGGCTCTAATGAGAGACTGAAATAGAAGTGAGAAATACATTATCTACTGCTGAAACCGTTATCCGTTGAGAACAACAGGATGTCACACACTCTCTCTCTCACACACAGACACACACACACACACACACGCAAGCCTGCATGGTGCAGCACTGAAAGTGATGCTCAGGGAAACACAGGGGCTTTAAAGTGATTCCTGTTGGTCAGTAAAACTAAAGTCTAGACCCTGAGAACATCTTTTCCAGAACACTGTTTTCTGTTTTGGTCTGTTGTCTCTTCTCATCTCTACTTTAATTTCTGGTCTGTAATTAGAGCCTCTAGGGATGTTATGACTCCCTCTGCAGCCAAGCGTCAAAGGGTTTGGACCACACAATCACTCGACACACTCTGACCAAAACACTTTCCATCAGTTCCTTGTGTTCACGCTGCACACTAAAATAATGTTTTAGTCACTCAGCTAAAAACACGCCGATGCAGAGAAACTCACTGAAGACTTCAGGAGCTTAGAAACCTAAAGACGAGCAGATTACTCGATCCTGGTTAAATGGTTCTGCCTTTAAGACTAATGTCTAATTATTAATATTTAGGAGAATGTCGGGTAAATAAATGGTTTCATATGAAGAATGGTGTTGAATTTTCATTCTGAGTCAGCGCGGCCCAGACTCCTCACACCTTTTCATTCTGGAAACTTTTCAAATCTTGTTATATCTCATCATGACGTACGCACTATTTCAAAAGCGCATGGAAAGATTTCATCTTCTTCGTTACATGCTAACGGCAAATTATTGTCTGAGAGCAGCAGAGAAGTTCAGTCCAAATTAAAGTTCTCAGAAGGGAAGTTAAATGAGTAAAGGTGTGATATCAGATAACATCAGCTTCCTGCTAATTATCAGAAGCAGCTCTAGTTTTGGAAATGCTCCCACCTACAGATTAACCGTATGTTCTTGTTCTTCTATTCGAAATGCAAGTTTGTTGTACCTTTGGTCTTTTGTGCATCAGCAGGAGGGATGGAGGCAGACGGGGCTGGGACTAGATCTAGTAAACTGTAAAGATGAGTCAATAACCATCATGGCCGAGGTGGCTCTAGGTGGGCCCCTGCAGTCGTTCCTGTCAACATTCAGCGAGTGGAACAACTGATCTTTGAAAATCGACAGTCACCAACTGTACACACACTCATTCACCAACTGTACACACACTCATTCACCAACAGCACTTACAGGAACTCGGCTGGGAGTTATCGCCACGTCTCCTGTACAGTCCTGACCTCACTCCGAGACATTTACACAGGTTTAGAAAAGCTATTAAAGGGGTTCAGATGTGAATCAGACAGACGGATCACGGCTCCGGTGTACTGATTAAACTTTCTATCTTGATGGTGTCCAAGCTCTAGTGACACACTGTGATAAGTACATTAGTGTATCGGGGGATTATATAGAGACATAAAGGCAGATTTTACTCTCAGGACTGTGTTGTTAGTCTACACTATCAAAAATCCCGCTTTGACTCGAACGTTTGATATGTAGTTTAAGTCTATGACTAAATAGTGCCTTAGGAAAAAGTGTTGAATGAATTCCAGTGAAGTTTGTGTTTTGACTTGACACAAAGCCAATAGTTTTGTTATTCCGTGTCATGTGCCAGGGTGCCAATAAAATGGGCAAAAAATTATGGGGAAAAAAAACTGTCTTGTCATTTGTTTACTTTGTCTTTGTGCTGTTTAAGATAAAACTTTTGGTCAACACATAGATATACATAAAAACGAATGAACACAAGCATTTAAAATAAAAACAAACATTTTAAAGGCAGACAAGAAGAGACTTTAAACCCTATAGCAGGTATTTATAATTAAACACAAACAAGAAACTAGTTATCTCTTTCTTTCCTTCATTTCTCTTCCTTTTCCTGTTTCCTCCACACTACTTCACATACAGTACAGTCGTGTACGACATTTCATACAATATGTTTTGTCTGACAAAACAAAACAAGATAAAAGGAATAAAAGGCTTAAACTATTTATGTCTATTTAGGTACAGATGAAGCATTTATTTCTGTTCAACCTTGAAGGATTGTCAGGAGTCATTTCCCATAATACGTTATTGTCTGACAAAACAAAACAAGGCACAGAAGATATAAAAGGCAAAAACTATTTATAGCTACTTACAGTATGTACAGTATTTATGTGGCTCCAATCACACATGGACTGTAGATTTACACATTAGTGCAAATAAACTTAGCATTAAACACACACACACACACACACACACACACACACACACACACACACACACACACACACACACACACACACACTACTAGTATGTGCAAATTGTGCTCTTCAATTTATGCACTGAGATCCAGTTTGCCAAACTTGAGTGTGTCATAACTGAGGAACTGGCATCCCATTAATGGAGAACCCGGTGTTGTCATGATGGACTCCAGACCCACCTTGACCCTGACACAGGTTTGAGTTCAGTGATCTAAGATAAAGACTTATAGCGGTGTTACTACTACATACTACCTTCAGGGACGTTTATCAGGTGTTTGTGTTTGCTGGGGGGAAATTAAACAGATTATTGATGATACGTCTTTGTCCAACTTCCAACTTTAATGTGATGTAGCAACTAACTATCTTCATGAAAAACCAATTTTCATCAAAAATAAAAACATCAATGATTTGGTTGCATATGTATACACACCCCTTAATTAGTGTTTTGTTCAACCACTTCTTTCTTTGCTGACTTGGATTCACCCTTTGTATCTTTCTTATATTATTTGCCATGTGATTCTGTCCATGAGTCATTTAATCTCAGTTAAAGTCTCAGGTCCACCTGTGGAGCAGCATCGCTTTAACATGATGCCGCCACCATCATGGTGTATCAGCCTGGGTATGTTGTTCTTTAGATAATAATCTGTCAATATTTTAGAATCGTTCTAATCGAACCAGAACACCTTATGGTTTATGATGATTTAGATGGGCTTGGATTGGTTAGATTTTTTTTTTTTTTTAGGAGAAAGGGCTCTTGTGTATTTGTATTTACAAATAGTGTGGATCAGCATTTGCCAGATTTTCCTGCAGCCCTTTTAAGGTCTCTTACTGAATACATTTTCTTTTTTTTCTTTTCTTTCTTTTTTGTATAATAATTTTTACAGTTTAAGGATTATATATTTGTTACCTACATAGTTGTTTTTGGCCGAATTACAGAATTAACAATCTTTTCATTTTTTTTAACAGTAAATATATAACAATTATATTTTTCCCAAATTCCCATAAATGTACTTTCCTGAAGTATTCTGGAGATCTCACAGACATCATCCCAGTCGTGTGTAGATGGAGGTGTCTGGTGTAAAGCAGTTCTTCATTACAGACTTCCTTGAAGTTACACTAGAATTTAATGTTATGCTTTTCTCAAATATTGTCACTAATTATCTGTGAAGTTTAAGATAAGAAGTATTTACTTTTGGACAGGGACAGAACTGATGGACGGTTCCTTCGTGCCACGATTCCTCCAGCAGCTGAGCGATGAGACTTCTGACTGGGTGAAATGTAAAATCTACTCAGGCTCTTCCGGCGGAACATTCTCCATGCCGTTGAACTTATCCTCCATTGAAACGTCCTCCAGAACATTACTGGGATAAATTGTTGGCTTATCTTTCTCATGTTCTGCTTATATAAGTGGTGCTTGCTGTTCTTGATGTCCCCTATAGCCCTGAGTCTGTCCTATAAGCGCTAACAAAAACTTCTATTTCCAAATGTTTTTTGACTTTCTGAAATAGATCCATTTTGTCTTTTCATTCATTTTGGAGGGACGTCCTGCTCTTTCTAAAGTCAGTGTGTTGTCTATTTCCTACAGCACATCTGATGATGTTTTTAAAATTCATTCGTATCCCTCTCCTGATTAAAACCTTTCAACCCTAAGATCCGCTAAATGCTTAGGAAGCAGCTGATTGGTATTTGGTGTAAATCAGAATCACTTCATTGATGACAGGAGAATCAAAATTATACTTTTAAACTACACTCATTATTTAATGTTCTTAAAAAAAACTCTTTCTATAATAATTCAATCAAGTGTAAAAAGTTAATTTAATATATAAGGCTTAAAAGAATAAAAAAAAAAACACTTAGTCCCAATCTGAGTTACTATACTGTACATACTGTACACATACGGGGGTCGTTCAAGTCAAACTAGGACTAAATGTTCCATTAATTCTTTTGATCAGTATACTTAGTTTTTGTGTTTTGCTTGCTTTTAATACTTTACTACAGATTTATTACTGATCTGCTTAAGTGGTTTTTGGATTTGACTTTTTTTTATATATCAAGTTTATTAATCAATTTTAAAAGTCAGGACTTTCATACTGGACTGCTGTAATGTGAAATTGCAGGAATTTAATAATTACCCATAACCTCATGTAGACTATGCCGGGTTTGCTGTGTGGCTGCTTTTCCCTGCATTTATGTGAGAATGTCTTAAAGGAAAGCATTGTGATGCCGTTTTACTGAGATGCAAAACAGGATGCAAATAAGTTAATAATTAGTCTCCCCAGGAGCTGTCCTCCCAGGTGCAAAAGTCTGGCACCTAGACTAACTGACGTATTTTCTAACAGAGGTGTCCATCATCACACTTTCCGTTGGGCTGAGGTATTGTTTAACGTCATGCAGACAGGCTTTAATGATATCAAAACATTGTAATTGAAAGAGCGAGAAATATGTGACTAAACAATATAAGGTATTGTATAATGTAAATGTCTATTTTGCTTTGTGCGCTGGTGCGCCGTCATGTTGGAACAGGAAGGAGCCGTGCGCAAACTGTTCCCACAAAGTTGGGAACATGAAATTGTCCAAAATGTCTCGGCATGCTGAAGCATTAAGAGTTCCTTTCACTGGAAGTAAGGGGTCGAACCCAACTCCTGAAAAACAACCCCTCACCAGTTCCACCATGACTGGGCACCAGTGCACAAAGCGCGGTCCATAAAGACATGGATGAGTGAGTTCGGTGTGGAAGAACTTGACTGTCCTGCACAGAATCCTGACCTCAACCCAATAGAACACCTTTGGGATGAATTAGGGGCGGAGACTGTGAGCCACGCCTTCTCGCTCAACGTCAGTGTCTGACTTCACAAATGCGCTACTGGAAGAACGATTAAAAATTGCCATAAACACGCTCCTAAACCTTGTGTAAAGCCTTTCCAGAAGAGTTGAAGCTGTTATAGCTGAAAAGGGGGCGGAGCCAACATCATTTTAAACCCTATGGATTAACAATTGGATGTTAGTTAAGTTCATATGCATGTGAAGGCAGGCGAGCCAATACTTTTGGCAATATAGTGTCTCTTCTCTTGTGTCTTGGCAGTTAAAGTGATGACAGGGTTGTAAATAAAAAAAAGAAAGGAAAAAAACCAGAGGCTGCAAAAAGAGAGAGCCGTGACGAGTCGTAGCCTCGAGCACACACAGAGTGAGATGTCTTTGAAGCAGGAGGTCATGAGGCTTGAGGTTGATAGAATCGTCTCTGCATTTGCGTGCTTGTGTACATGTGGTTGGAGAGCGTGTATAGAAATGATGTCGCAGTGGCAGAGACGGGGGTGGGGGGTGAGGGGGGTAGGGAACATTTACAGCCGTGTGCTCAGTCTTTCTGATGGTTCAAAAGAGCCGCTGGCGTGTAAATAACATGTAGGCAAACACAAGCACACACACACACACACACACAGCTGCCCCTCTCCATGGCTCCCAGCCACAACGCGCAGTGAGTCTCTGACTCCACCCCAAAGGTCAGGGGAAACACAAAGCCGTGCAGCTGCTGATGGTGTTCTGCACATGGAGCAAAGCTGAGAGTTAAAGCCCTTCTGTTCCATCCCTGCAACAAGTGACATCTGTTAAAGTACCAGAAAGAGATTTCACTTTAAAGCAGGTGGTTCGATTCCTTTTTGGTGCATCTGATCTACGATAACAATGACCCACCTGCAGCTATTTTAAACCACTGTACAGATGTTTCCTAGGCTGTGTCTGAGGTGACGTTATAGAGTGCGACGCTCCTGATGGTTTGAGGATGTCGTTTAAACGCCTTAAAATAAGTTGCAATAAGTTTCAGAATGCCGTTCAGAAAACTGTTACAGCGTCTGTTTGGCTGCATCCATATAAAACTGCATAGAAAATGCAGATCCTCCATTGTTGTTGTTTTTGTTGTTTTGTCTCCAGGGTGGTCTTGTTCTGTCTCATCCCCTACACTAACCAACAGGGAGGGTGATGGGCTGGAGCGAGCACATGCTTCCTCCGAGACACTGCATCTTTTCAAACTTCTGTCTTGGCTCCTGGCCAACAATGGATGTGACATAATTGGGATCAAATCTCATGACCTCCTGTACCAATGCACTAACCCTAACCCAGCCTTCTCCTCTTTAACAGTTACTTTTAATTTACTCTTTAATTATGAGAACTTCTACGGGGTTTAACTTATTTTTGTTGAACGTGTTTCAACCACAATAAAATATATTCTGTTCTATTTAATGTAGAATCTTACAACTGTATTATTTATTAACCAAAGGTTATTATTGAAGAACCCGTCCAGTGTAACACTGCAGTGGGACTTGAACCTCTACACCCACTGGAACAGAACCACAGCCCTAAACAGCGCCGTAGTCTAATCTGAATAAAAGAGGAAATTAAATATATACTGTTTGACGATCTAATAAAAAAAATACTGTAGTAGTCATGAAGATAAGCTCGTATTTCACGTGTCTGTGTTCTGACCTCGTCCTCCAGACCGAGTTCCTAAAACCCTGAAGCAGTGGTTCTGTGTGACAAGTCGAGATTAATGCTCAGTCTGGAGGCCTTTTTTTTTTTTTTTTTAAATTCCCGCTCAGTTTGCACTTGAGGGTGATCATTGTTTTCCCTATAGTCAGCCGCCTTCCTGTCCCCTCTCACACACACACACACACACACACACACACACACACACACACACACACACACACACACACACACACACAC
>JAQMYK010000023.1:17987933-17998916 GCA_030014345.1 Clarias buthupogon | reverse complement strand
CACACACACACACACACACACACACACACACACACACACACACACACACACACACACACACACACACACACACGCAGGTCACATTATAGAAATCATGCAGGAATGTGGTTCGAGGCCAGTTACCCCGCCTGGCTTTGTACTTCTGGGGCTTTAGGCTCTTTTGGCAAAAGCACCACAAGAAAGCATCGGCAGCATGTACGGACGAACATGTACACACACACACACACTGTAAAAGTGTACACACACGCTCAGACATACACACTTGTCAGGAGAACGACACTATTTTAAACCGTGTACACGAGGGGCCGCTTCAGTGACGAGTGTATTGACGTCCTTGTTGTCTGAAGTCTGATGGAGTCTGTTTCGTGGGAACAAGGGCACATTTGTGTGTGTGTGTGTGTGTGTGTGTGTGTGTGAGAGAGTGTGTGTGTGTGTGTGAGAGAGTGTGTGTGTAAGAGATTGAGACAGAGAGAGAGATAGTAGGGGTGTTTCCAGGAGCTCTCTAATGTGCTGCAGTGCTGTTGTTGGGTTCGGGTCGGGCGTTGGCCAGGTACTTGGCCCTCATGCTGGAAGTGTACTGCAGAGACACAAACACAGGGAAGGTTTACAACACAAGCCTGGGTTAGAAAACACAAAAGTGACTGATTATATGGCCACAAGTATGTGGACAGCTGATTATTATAACCACAGACTGTCGTACAGAAGCTGCAGGGACACAGTTGTACAGAACTCTAGTCTTTATGTCCTGCATGTAACATTACAGTTGTCCTTCACTGGGGTTCAGGGGAGCGAATCTGATCGAGCATTAAGAGCTGGAGAGGAAGAACTCGAGTGTGTGCACGCAGTCCTCCTCCTCACCTAACATTAGTGTCCTACTGTATCTCACCCTGAACAGTGGACGTGTTATTAACAGGAACGTAGAACTAATCAGGAAGATGTTGTTCAACAATCACATGTACAGCAGGTGTCTACATACTTTCGGCCATGTAGTCTATAGGCACTAAGCTTTAAAGAATAAAGAATTTAAAGAATGTATTACACGTTTTCTGTCCATACAAAGGGTTTAATCATGGATGTTTTCTACTAAGATAAAATTTAAAGTAATACAAACAAATTTTTATTCTGTTATTTCTTTCAAGGTGACGAATTATTATGTGGGAACAAAGTGAAGTCAGCTGACGACCCGAATGGACTGAATCACCAGATTAACACATCTATGGAGTTTTATCGTCCCTGATGACACGGACATGTTCCAGGACTGAGTGTGAGTGAGCGGCTCTGAGGGCACGAGGAATCATTTACACACATCAACTGGACACCACAGTGTGGAACCAAGTCTTAGTCTTTCTGTTTGTTTGTTTGTTTTTTGAATTGGGCAGACAGTGTATTATGATCTTAATCCCAGCAGTTCAGCTACAACGTGACATTACCTCAATCATCTGAAAACAAGAGACATTAATCAGTGAATTCTTACTCAGGAATGTCAGACAGTCAACATGTCTCTCTTTAAACGCTCCTTCAGATCACTTCACCTCCAGAGATATTAACTTGCAAGATCTACTTATTGATGAGGTGATTATATATCGCACATCAAAGGTGGGTTGCTAGCTTGTTGCTAACGAATCATGACCATGGAAGTGTCAGTGATCTCCACCCGCTTTGTAGTACACCAAAATCACCTGCTTCTGTCTTCCCACTTCTGAGGTCATTTAAATGTGCTTTAAGTATTGAACGGCCGATCACTGCTGAACACTTTCCTGCACATTTCAAGCTAATGATTATGAAAAATGCCAATCAATTTCAATCATTAAAATTTCCTAAAACACACCATGTGCCATGTTTTTGCTGCACAGCTGCTGTGCATCAGGCGTGTGTCTGTATAATGGCGATAACTGCGCGTGCTCACAACACGGGTGTGTATGTGTAACTGGACGTAGCCGTATGGCTAATCGGGAAAGTAAAAGGTTATATTTGTACTGAATACACTGTAACTTTGATACCAACTCAGTTCAGTATTTTGACTAGAGCTTGGATTTGTAACAGCACTTATAAAGATGAGAGAGGCCTGTAATGTTCATCATAGGTACACCTCAACTACGAGAGACAAAATAAGAAAAAACTAAATCCAGAAAATCACCTTGTAGGATTTTTAAAGAATTTATTTGCAAATTATGGTGTAAAATAAGTATTTGGTCAATGACAGAGATCAAACGTTTTCTGTAAGTCTTCACAAGGTTTTCACACGCAGTTGCTAGTATTTTGGTCCATTCCTCCATGCAGATCTCCTCTAGAGCAGTGATGTTTTGGGGCTGTCGCTGGACAACACAGACTTCCAACTCCCTCCAAAGATTTTCTATGGGGTTGAGATCTGGAGACCGGCTCGGCCACTCCAGGACCTTGAAATGCTTCTTACGAAGCCACTCCTTTGTTGCCCGGGCGGTGTGTTTAGGATCATTGTCGTGCTGAAATTCCCATCTTCAATGCCCTTGCTGATGGAAGGAGGTTTTCACTCAAAATCTCATGATACACGGCCTCATTCATTCTCTCCTTTACACGGATCAGTCGTCCTGGTCCCTTTGCAGAAGAACAGCTTCAAGACATGATGTCTCCGCCCCCATGATTCACAGTAGGTATGGTGGTGTTCTTTGGATGCAACTCAGCATTCTTTCTCCTCCAAACCCGAAGTTCTATTTTGGTTTCATCTGACCATAAGACATGCTCCCAATCCTCTTCTGGATCATCCAAATGCTCTCTAGTGAACTTCAGACGGGCCTGGACATGTACTGGACTTAATCAGGGGGACACGTCTGGCACTGCAGGATTTGAGTCCCTGTCGTGGCAGTGTGTTACTGATGGAAGCCTTTGTTACTTTGGTCCCAGCTCTTTGCAGGTCATTCACTAGCCCCGCCCCCCGTGTGGTTCTGGGATTTTTGCTCACAGCTCTTGTGATCATTTTGACCCCACAGGGTGAGATCCTGCGTGGAGCCCCAGATGGAGGGAGATCATCAGTGGTCTTGTATGTCTTCCATTTTCTAATAATTGCTCCACAGTTGATTTCTTCACACCAAGCTGCTGCTCACCTACTGCAGATTCAGATCTTCCAGCCTGGTGCAGGTCTACAGTTTAGTTTCTGGTGTCCTTTGACGGCTCTTTGGTCTCGGCCATAGTGGAGTTTGGGAGTGTGACTGTTTGAGGTTGTGGACACGTGTCTTTTATACTGATAGCAGATGCCATTAGAGGAGGACAGAGGAGCCTCTTAAAGAAGTTACAGTTCTGTGAGAGCCAGAAATCCTGCTTGTTTGTAGGTGAACAAATATTTATTTTACTGAGGAATTTACCAATTAATTAATTAAAAATCATACAATGTGATTTTCTGGATTTTTGTTTTCTTATTTTGCCCCTCATAGTTGAGGTTCACCGGTGATGAAAACTACAGGCCTCTCTCATATTTTTAAGTGGAAAACTTGCACAATGGTGGCTGACTAAATACTTTTTTGCCCCACTGTATACAGTCATGACTGTGAGAAATCTGGAGGACAGACGGGACGTATTTAGTATTTAGTTCCTGTTGGTTCAGTTCCAGAATGAGTGGAGCTCCTCCGAGGCCCTTAACTGTCTGGGGCAGTAAACAAAACAACAATAACAAAGCGCAGAGCAGATACACAAGTCAGGCTCTGACATTTAATCCAAAATAAGCAAGAGAGAAATCCAGAAGCTTTATCCGCTAGGCAAAGCCAGACTCCCCTCACTGATCGCTGTCTCACGTAAATCTCATTAACATCGAGCTGAAGCTCCCGCATCATCTCCATCCTCTAACCTAAAGAGTACCTCCAGGTCTAGACGTTAAAGCAGCTCTGAATGGTTCCTCTGTGTGACCCCTGCGCACTCTAACGTCACCTGACGCGTCCACAGACTGACGTATTCAGCTTTCTGTCTCACACAGGCACAGAAACGCAGCACCGTGGCCTTTCCTGCATGCTGGGCAAAAATCAATGAACCCAAAAAAAGTGTGTATGTGAGTGTGTGTCATTCAGTGTTAGACACTTACAGAAGGGGGAGGCGACTCTCGCCCAATAAGAGGAGTGTTCTCACAGCGAGGATTTTGGAAGTTTGCATTCTGTGTCCTGTGTGATGAGAGAAAGATGCACAAATGAGAACAAACAAACTCACCAGCAGCATGGAGCCGGAATAGTTTCAAGCTTTCAGCTAAATTCCTCTAAATCTTAACCCTGCTCATCAAACCCTTAGGCTACCTCTTACCTAGACTTAAAACATTCTTATGACACTCTACAGAATGAAGGTCCACCATTAAAAGACAGTTTAACATCTCAAATACTCAAAATAATGCGACATGTAATTAAACATCTCAAATTCAATCAATATGAGCTTGTATCACATCCAGCATCGCATCCCGGTGATGTGCTCATGCCCCGCCCCTTGTAAAAGAGCAGTCCATTACAAAAATAAAACACAACAAAACTAATGAAAACGTTAAAAATATAAACTTAGACATATTCACTCTATTAGCTTAAATAAAGATTTAGTAAAAATGTCTCCTGTAGGTACAAATGAACAGAAAAAACAAAACTAGGTCACAGGTTTCTCCCCATGTTTGCTTCACACACAGTAATATGATTATATTAGTGCTGTGTAATGTCATCGTGTCATGTAATATAATATATAAAAACAAACTCTAAGGTTTTATACTGAGTGTAACTCAAGGGCCAGTTTCAGTCTCTATAGTACTCGAGTGTTTGTACTTGTGTTTTGTGAGAATTGACAAAAAATTGGTAACTTTTTGCTTTAAAAGAAAGAAACCAAGAAATGTTTCTTTTGACACCCACAACCTTATAAACATCAAATATCAAATCAAGATCATTCGCTTCATTAAAACTACTGACTCCCTAAAAGGACATAAAAGTATAAAGAAAGGGGACATTATACACGGCCCAGACAAAAGAAAAGTTTAAGTTAAGTCTTTATTTGTCACATATACATTACTGCACAGTGAAATTCTTTCTTGACATGTCCCAGTGTATCATGGGGTCAGAGCGCCGGGTGAGCCATGATACAGCGCCCCCTGGAGCAGATAGGGTTAAGGGCCTCGCTCAAGGGCCCAACAGCAACAACCTGGCTGAGCTGGGACTCGAACCGCCGATCTTCCGATCAGTAACTCAGAGCCTTAACCCTCTGAGCCACCACTGCCCCTGAGGTGCACACATTAATATTTCATTTAATTTTGCTTTAATTCCATCTGTGACGTCGCTTCAATAAGCTTATGCAGCGTCACAACATTTATTTCCATCATGAGTCACATTAATTTCTCTCCATGGTCTTGTACTGATGATGTGAGAGTCGGACCGCCGTGTAAAGTCTCAGCACGTCCCAAAGATTCTCACTGGGGTTACGGTCTGGACTCTGTGGTGGACGATCCACGTGTGAAAACGTTGTCTCATGCTCCCTGAACCGCTGTTTATCAGGATATGAATCCTGACATCGTCACCAGGGAAGAGAAAATATCCATTGATGGAATAAAAAACCTGGTGATTCAGTACATTCAGGTCGTCAGCTGACCTGATAACGTTCCTGAGCCTAGATCTGACCAACAGAAACGACCCCAGATTGACCCCACACTGCCCCCTACAGGCTTGTATAGTAGACACCAGGCAAGATGGGGCATCACTTCATCCACCTCTCTTCTTACCCTGATGCCCTCATCACCCTGGAACAGAGTAAATCTGGACCCATCACACCACATCATCTTTTTCTGATGCTCCACAGTTCATCTTTATGCTCCCGTGAAAATAAAAGCCTTTTTTATTAGCTTCACTGATACAGTAAGTTGTTTTCTAAGGGCTACATATTTTTTTTGTTCTAATCCCCTGAATAATCCTCACAGTGTGTGGGAATGTTCTTACTTTCACTACTAAACATTGCTTTCAGTTCTACTGTTGTTTCTGATTTCAGAAGTGTTCAGGATGCTTTTTGCAGGACAATAATTTGACTTTTCTGAAACAGAGTAACCACGACCACGGGATGTTTTCTGACGTGTGTGTTTAAGAGATGAGAAGCTCCTCACTGCGTCAGTCAGAGTTAAATAACTTGTTCCAGCAGAACCGTATTAATCACTGCAGTAATTATCCAGTGGGAGACTCTTAACTATCTGCTTAGTTAAATACAGCTGGTGAGTTATTTTTGCCATGCAGTGTATATACAGTCTGTGCCATAAATATATAGTGCATCTCAAAAAATTTGAATCTTACATGTAAAGTGAAATATTTATTGTCTTTTCGTTTTAATTGCTATGATTACAGTCTAGATTAGATCTGACTTCATTGGTTTAGTTTATATCTCACAAAAATCCAGTATCTCAAAATATTTGAATATTCAAGGTGGCAGAGTTTTCCTTTTTTGTATTTTCCCCCAATTTTCTCCCTAATTTAGTCGTGTCCAATTCCTGCCCGTCACTAGTGGTTCTCCGAACCACGTGACGCCCGCCGACCGCATCTTTTCGAACTGCTCGTTCACGCTCCGTTAGTGGCGGAGTAACACACTCACAGACGCCCCCGATTGGCTGTAGAGCCGTAATTAATGTGGGAGCACGAAGTACCTCTCATCCCTCCCCTCAGAGAGAGCTCGGCCAATCAGCTCCCACTAGACCTGCGAGAGACTACAGCATCACCAGGGAATCGAACTCGCGATCTCCGGGTGATAGGGTGAGCACTTTACCACTGCGCCACTCGGAGACCAAGGAGGCAGAGTCTTGAGGAACAGAGGAGAGGCACAGAATCCAGACTGCTTGAAGTCCAGTGTGAAGTTTCCACAGTCTGATGATCTGAGGTGTCATGACATCTGCTGGTGTCGGTCCACTGTGTGAACTTAGATTACTTAATGCTTCCATCTGACCCGCGATTTATGGAGAGCCTGGTTTCCTTTTCCAGCAGGACTCATCACCTGCTCACAGCACCAAAACTACCTCTAACTGGTCTCTCACTGTGCTTGACATCCAGCCAACCCACCTGACCTGAAATCTACAGAGAATCTCTGGTGTTTCTCAGGAGGAAGAGGAGAAACACCAAAGCTGAGAGCTCAAAGCGTCCTGGTCTTAGTAACGCCTCAGAGCCTCCAGGCCGCGCCGTACAGTACTTCATACTAAAGGGGTTCTGGCCAAGTACTGAGGGCATAAATGGGCAGAATTTTCAGAATTTCAGTATCATCCTATATTTTAGGACAGATTTGAGGTAAATTTCTAATATTTTGAAATATTGTATATTTTCAAAAGTCAAACAAAAAAGCTTTAAATATTTAATTTCTATTTTGAGATGCATTGTGTGTGTGTATATATATAAAATCACAAGGAAGTTTCCAGGACACTCAAGATACCACCTGACAGAAGCTTTAACCGCTTTATAAATAGGATAAAATCTTTCTGATAGATGTATATCTGCCTTTTAACCACCGAGCTGTCCAGTTGTTTTCAGTGGTTCAGATCAATACTGCCGAACTCCTTAAAGCGAAACGATCCATCAGACCTCAAACCTCTCTTAAGACTCCGTGCAGAGATTACAGTATGTACCAATTACGAGACATGCAAAGCTGTTCATGTACAGAAGTCCAAGTTAAAATTGTAACTCAATCGCAAACTCAGACCTTTTGATATGAACTGTTTGATACTGAGAGGAGAGCTGTGTGTAGTTCAGCTGTCAGGTTTATTTACACTAAAGCACCTGGAATGCACCAGAAACTTTCTCATGCATTCAGCCGACAGTCTACTGTGTAAGACACGCTGGTGTTCACACTGCGGAGAGGACCAGAGAGGAGTGAGCTTCCACATCGGCGGTTATAAGCAGTTTAAAAGTGAACATGTAGCGAGTGAGAGGTTTAAATCCGACTATGAGGTGTTGAGTGTGTAGGAACCATGCGTGACTTACATGTACTCTGTAACAGGGGCGTTGCTGACGGTGTGCGCCGCTGCAGGAATGCTGGTCTCGCTGCCGTAGCTACTGCCACAGCTGTAAAGACTGGGCATGTGCACCCGGTACAGGTTGTCATGGTTTTGTCTTCCTCCAGACGCAGCAGAGTCTTCCTCAGTGTCCTCACTCTGCCTGCATGACCCAAAAGAAACACAAATACAGCTTTTAGATTGACATGAGCAGTAAGAGACGTGGCCAGCAGAGGGCGCATTGGACCTCAAGTCTCACATTAAAATGTCTGCAGCACAAAATGAGCACACATGTTCACATCTGCAGTCCTCCTCATAACACGCAATAACAGACACTCGAGCCCACTCTAACCCTTTCTCTCCCTTTGTCTCTCGCTCTCTCTCTATTCTCAATTTCCTGTTCGTCAGCCTGCAGGAAAACTCACGCTAAAACTATTTTATTACTATTATTATTATTATTATTATTATAATAATACGGGTATTATTCACGATAATTTAAATACTCTATGTTTGCTTCAGTAATCACAATCACACACAATGCAGATTTTAGACTGCTGAGGCTTGATTGCTTTCAATGCAGATGATCTGGAAAAAAAACCAGCACAGAAATAAACATCAGCAAGTAGATGATGTCATCTTTTTAGCTCAGACTCCCCCTGGTGGTCAAAGGAGGAACATTTTCTGTGCAGCATCTGACAAGGGCACAACGGACAGGAGAGGAGAGGAACTGCTCACTGGAGCTTTTCAAACCTCATCTGCAGCTCAGAGATCTCGCCTACTCACCAGGAGTGAGAGAAACAAAGATATTTATTTAACTTCCATAAATATCTATTAAATGTCTATTATATTTTTTTAGTTTCATGTGTTGAACCTGGATTGTTTGATAATCATCAATCTTCATATAATTAATCCTGCCCTCTTTTCCCCACTTTAGGAGCTCCTGAGAGGGGGGATGATTTACAGTGATGAAGAGACCTGGTGCTTAGCACTGTGTCTTGGGATAGAAGAGAAGAGAAGAGAAAAAAGAGGAGCGGAAAGACATTATTGCTCCAGAAGATCAGAGTTAATTATGGAAAGCTTGAATCCGGTGTTAACCTGTTCCTGTTAAATCCCAGCTGTCTCAAAAACCAGAAAAGGAAATGCAGAGGGGAAGCAGCTGCCGGTGTGTTTGAATACTCGGACTACTGGGGACTCGTCGAAATCCCAACGAGTCAAAAATCTGAACCAAGCAGAGAGCGCACAGATCAGCGAGCATCTTATCCGTACAGAACAGCCGGATTTCCTCTGCGTCAGGGATTTATAGTTTATTTTAATGACGGTGACTTCCTCCTCAGTGTATCCCGTAGCACTAACACCCTAACGATGCTGTTGGACGGCAGTAAGTGATAGTAATAAATAACAGGATGGAGCTTTATGATTTCTCAGTACTCACCTCCTCCCCTGCCATGTGTGAGGCACGCTGCAGATGATGGAGCTGAACATGAGGGCTGTGACGAAGGAAAAGAGCACCAGGTAGATCAGGCCTTCCAGCCCGTCATAACACAGCCCCGTCACAGCCTGCACGTAGTCCTGTGGAGGGGAAAAGGTGATGTTTTACACAAACAGGAAACAAATGTATCTTCCCTATACAGAGCTCTAACAGATAGACATCACGATACAGCATTCAGTTCTGGACCTCCGAGACTAACACAGGTATCATCAACACACTGGTCAAGATCATTAAAAAAAAAAGGGGGAAATCACACACACACGGTGTGATGAGAACTCACAGGATTGAGACTAAACAGCTGTGTGGCCAATTGGTTCAGAAGGTTCCAGGTTCAAACCCCACGATCACCATGTTGCCCCTGTTGGGCCCTTGAGCGAGGCACTTAACCCTCAACTGCTCAGATGTACAATGAGGTTAAAATGTAAGTCTCTCTGGATGACGGCGTCTGTCGTAGGGTTTGTTAGGGAGCGTAAAGTTAATGAGTGCAGATCGGGTGACAGGAGCATCACTTCATACGCTTCCCTTCTGACCCTGACGCTCCCATCATGTATAGTGTCCACTCTACAAGTCCTCTGGAGACAGTGTTATGATCTGGGGTTGATCAGTTACTCAGGTCGAGACTCAGTAACGTTAAGGGGCAATAAAATGAAGTCAGCTGACCACCTGAATGTACTGAATCACCAGGTTATCAGGTCTATGGAGGGTTTTCTTCTTCCCTGATGAACTGAACACAAGAACTGAACACCACACTGCACACACTAATCCAAGCTAAAGGTGATCCTGTAGTTATAAGAGACAACTTTCTCACTGCAACCCAAACACGGTGCGTCCGGCTCGTCCACTGTGAGTGATATTATTTTACACGTCTAATACGTTCATCATACATGTAAGAACATTCGCTTCGGCTCTTTTAGCTGGAGAACGTCGTCAGACACGATGTTTCATTCAGCATAAACAACTATAACGGTAATAAAATACATTTAATAGGAAAGTTAACATGAGTCCAAACACACACACATCCAAAACCAAACATAATGTTACACACTGAGCCTCATGATATTTCACAACGCACATACTGTACAGTACGTCCTGTGTGGAGGAGTGTATTGATCTCCATCACTCTGATCAATCTGATAAAACACGGTGGGTGTATGTGTGTGTATGTGTGTGTGTGTGTGTGTGTGATATTAATAGAACACACGTAGGTTTACACTACAGGTGTAATGATGTGCTGCAGCAGACGGTATTTAAAAGATCTTTAAAAGATAAACATTGATAATCATCAACAATCAGGAAAATTGCCTAGTTAGTGATCTGTTAAAAAAAAAAAAAAAAGCTACCGATCGTGAGCTAATGAATGATTAGTAACAGAATGTGACTCTACACTGTGTGTTAGAAATCCTCCAGCACTGCGTTTCACACCCCACACACACACACACACACACACACACACACACACACACACACACACACACACACACACACACACACGCGCACCACTTCCTGCAGAATCCTGCTGGAAGTAACACAAACACATATTTGCCACTGAACA
>JAQMYK010000023.1:17937286-17948216 GCA_030014345.1 Clarias buthupogon | reverse complement strand
AAACACACACACACACACACACACACACACACACACACACACACACACACACACACACACACACACACACACACAGCATGTGCGTGCACAAATGAAAACACTTATCTGTCGGGATTTATTTTTATGTTTTTTTAAAGGTAAAGTGCAGGTTAAATTGTTATATTTTTACTTTATATTTTGTGTTAATTATTTTTATGTATTTATGTTTTTGGGCTGTAGAACGAATATTTTGAGTTTCCATTATTTCCTATGGGAAAATTACATTTGGTTTACGAGTGTTTTGGAATACAAGCCCACTTCCGGAATGAATTATGCTCGTAATCCGAGGTTCCAGTATATGTTCATTTTCATTTAATAGTTAGTTGTACAGCATATATAGGGAGATGGCTAGCAATCTGAAGCAAGAAAAAAAAAAAACACAATAAATAAGTAACTTGACTTAAATAAATACCAACTCTACAACTAGACAAGATTTAGTAGCTTTTGTTGCCCAGAGATGTTTTATAAACCGCTCAGGCGTACAAACTTTTGTCCACATTCAGGAGTCTTTATAAATGAGGCCCCGGGTCCTTTCTGAACCCCCTTCATGTGAGAAGCACTCTGTCGTCCTTGACCCCCCAGCGCAGAACCCCGAGCACGCCACCATCACAGACTAGTGACAGACTCCCTCCCACTGACTACAGGGAGAGGAGGTGAGAATGGGGGAAAAAAAAACATGTGGTGTTTCAGCTTCAACAGGAAAGAAGTGCTGTTGCACATGTGCCTATTAAAGGCTTTAAAGGGAGGGCCAGGGTTACTAGAGTACTGTTCTACTGAAGTAAGGTCTGGCAGAAGGGAAAGCTCAGGGCAACCATGTCTTGTGAAACTGACAGAAGATGTTACAGGATAAGACATGGCCAAGAAATGTGGCACCGACAAGAACAAGGTGCTGATATCATTAAACACCAAGTTCAGCTAAAACCGAACCAGTCTTTGCTAATCCTTTAGGTCCAACCATAAATACAACTATTCGTAAGAATGTTCATGTAATACACAGTGTGGTGGTTTCAACAACAGTTGCCATAGACAAAGCAACAACGTGCCATGTGTATTCAGGTTTTACATGAAGCAGTAAAGCAAAAATTCCTTTGCACCACATGGTAACATGTTTCTTCCATTCTCAATCTCAACTTTCATCTCTCTCCGTAATGACTTCCTCTATACCACTTTGAACTGTGCTTTCACCTTGTCCTGTCCTACACAATGTCCACACAGAGACCTCACAAAGAAAAATAAAGCTTGGCTGGAAGATAAGTTGTGTCTCTGGAATTGAGGTTGTAGCTATTACAGTTAGCTAGCGCCACATAAACTGTTTTTCCCCCCTGATTTTCTCCTTAATTTAGTCATGTCCAATTCCTCCTATTTCCACTCAGTCAGCCGAAGACTATCACGTGTCTCCTCCAAACCACGTGAATCTTTTCGATGAGCTCGTTCATGCAACACTCTCGGAGGACAGTGCTATCCGCTCCTTGCATGAGCTCACAGACGCCTCTGATTGGCTGTAGAGCCGTGATTAATGTGGGAGCACTAAGTATCCCTCTCATTCAATTCAATTCAATTTTATTTGTATAGTGCTTTTAATAATTGTCATCGTCGCAAAACAAACTTTTTTAATAACATAACTTCCTAACATACTTATTTAAATTATTTAAAAAGCGATTTTGTTCCACACCATTTCAGAGTATTGCATTTACTCGAAAACCCCACTATTAAATCTCTCAGCTTTTCCCCAGGCTAGTTATGTTGTCCTTTCCAACCCCTACCATAACATTTACATGACATCAGTTCTATACACCTTAAAATGAATTGTGTAATCTCATAATGCCCGATCAAATCAGCTCAACTAATCCACCAACGCCAAAACATGGAGCAATGCAAACAGCACGAGTACAAAGTTAGGACCAGCTTTAATTACAGAGACACTGGGGCAGTAAACAATCACCAAACTTCTGTTTATTCTTAGTATCATTTCCGTGCAAACACTTTGCTCCAAACAGTCAGTGTGCTTTTGACAAGGTACAGAGATCAGACCCGTTAGCTTGTAGTGTTCTCCATAAGAACATCATGTTCAAAATAAAAAATAACCACCATGAGTAATTATTGTTGCTCAATAATAATACTGATATGTTTCACTTAATATTTTACTGCTGTGTAACTTGTTTGAAGGTATTGTTTGACTTTAGGGTGTTTAGGGAGAACCAAGGCTGTGCAAAGACATTTTATGTTCCGGTTTCTGCGATTTTAAGCAGCGTACATGTGAGTCAAATCATACCCAATATTCAATCCAATATCGAAATTTTTTTTTTCAAATTCTGATTTTCTTTCTTTCTAAAAACAATTTCTGACACTTGATATGTCAATGATTAACCGATGACCGATTAATTGCTGTTAACAATTTAAAATAAAAAATGTATCAAGCGATAATATTTGTTTTGCATGTATGATTAGCTGATTCGGAGAGCTCCGTCACAAAACTGATCGCTGCAGAGAACTGACGGTTGCATGAACCAGCTGTAAATGTCACATGATCATGAGCGCTACACATGCACAGCCGATGTGCGCAAGCAGAAGGGTGGCGCTATTTACAAATGGTCTGTATGTGAGTGAGTGAGTGAGTGAGAGAGAGAGAGGGAGAGGAAGAGAGAGAGAGACTTGAGAAAAAGAATATTTTACTCATTTTAAATCATAAAAAAACAGAAGGTTAATATGTGGAGGTCAGTGTCGACACTGTGGTGCACCGCCAAAAAAAAAATTAAGACTGCACTGTCCTCCTGGTTATCATTAATTATAATTTATTCATTTATTACCATGTTTGCCAATCGTTTAAGAAAAACATGCCAGATTTACACCCCTAATACACAGCATTCAATTTAATGTTAATAATGTTTAATATTAAAGAGCGTTTACATTTTCTCCAAAACTGCACAGGATCTCAGGATTTCACTGACTCGCGCTGGGCGATGGAGGGGCCACATGGGCATGAGATATCGTCAAGGTATTTTCTGTTGCGCTACTCGGGTTCGACAGGTGTAGCTCAGTGGTTAAGGCATCGGACTACGGTTCGGAAGATCCCAGGTTCAAACCCCACAACCACCAAGTTGCGCCCTTGAGCAAGAGGCCCTTAACCCTCAACTGCTCAGATGTGTAATGAGATAAAAATGTAAGTCGCTCTGGATAAGAGCACCTGCCAAATGCCTAAATGTAAATATGCAGCGCTGATCACTAAAGCTATGCGATTTAATTGATTATGCAATTGAATCAATCATTTGTTGATGGATTCAATTGGAGGATCAGTTTTCTGCTGAGAGTTTTTGAACACTTTTAGATAAAAATGAAAAACTGACAAGTTACTTAAGGATATAGTATGGTCCAGGCTGAAGCTAGACCAATTTGTAAGAGTAGCACTGTTTCTTCTACATTTAAGTTTATGGACGGGCGGTTTATGCAATATCCCCACCTACTGGACTGGAGTGTAGTGCAGAGAAGTGGAAGGAAAAAATAGATAATTGCCTTGTATGAGACACAACTTCAACCAACACAAGTGTATTGAAGTGTATTATATATATACACACACACACACACACACATTCTGATCTCGGTCAGAGCAGAAAGGACCGCCACACTGCCGAGCTAACCCTTCCTTTTAATTGACCATTCCTCTTCATCTCCCTCGGGTTCCACACTGCGTCTGTTATTCTGTGCGTCACTTACTGTACGGGCTGCGAAGGCCGAAGCAAAATGAGAATTTATAATGTTTTATTTTTATTTATAGATTATACCTTTTATTTTTAAAATATATATTTATTTTTAATATCCTCTCGGGTCATCTGTCTTCCTTTGTCTCTTTCCGTCTCTACCCTGTCTCGCAAAGAATCTTGGGATAGGTGGGTCCGTGAGGTATACGCCATTGCACTCTGTGTTTTCAGGGGAAAGAAGATGCATTTGTCGGCTGCATTTAAAAGGGCTTTTAAAATGTGACAGCCTTCGCCGTGATGTAGTCAGTCTTCAAATGCATCCTTCAAAGGATGCAGCCCCTAAATTCAGACCCGCCGGTGGTCTTTTTATTTTGTTAAGGGAGTGTCTATTGCAGTATATATTGTATCTCCCCTCTCCTTCCTCATTGCAATTCTTGCTTGCTGCTTACTTGTTGTATATTATGTGAACTGGCTGCTGTAACAATACAATTTCTCTTTGAGATTAATAAAGTACTCGATCTTTCTATCTATTATTATATTATAATAAATTATATTATCACTTAATAGAAACATTTTAGATGAAATGCATTTCTGTTAATGTGTATGTTACTATATATTTGTGTCCATATCAACAATATTAACACTTGTAGTAAATGACATAAAATGTTAATTAATTATGTTAATGTTTTAATACATTATCACTCCTATAGTAACTCATTTGCACAACACAGGCCTAATAAAAAAGTCACTATATAAAAGATAATACCATTAATATAGATACCCACCTAGGCACCCTATTAGCTGGGGACAACAGTTTCATTGCTTATTCACGTGCACGTCCTGTAATGATTGGACAGAGAGACACGGGTGATCCGTTGTTTAGGACGGGACTTTAGACCTCAGGCGTAAGCGCATATGGCGTCAAGGTGTGCCACAAGGCGTGCGTCTAGAGCATGATTTGGGATTAGCCCGAATCTAGTGTAGGTGTCTGTGCCGCCCTCGGAAGGAAGGAGGGAGTAGGCCGATCACGACCCGCGATCTCGTGCCATCCTCGGAGGTCTAGTCCACGTCGAGCCGAAAGGCGATCTCAAAGATAATATCCATCCAGCCCTTCTTAAAACTCAACATCCTGACCCATAATGGAACATGACGACCTTATTAATAATTCATATGATTCTACAGATGATTCAACTTCAAGGAGTCTAAACCAGGCCTTTGAGTTTCTGTGGACATGAAATGTAGGACAAGGTTCGTCCTTAAGTGCATACTGACACGCGCCCTAGGGAGAAGGCTTAACTCTGTGTGGTTAAAGGTCAAGTCTGATCCGATGCACGTGTGCAACGCGGTGGAGGATGGGTGGGCTCCCCCCCCACACACAACAAACCCCCCAAGCCTCCCCCCCACCATATTTACTGAAACTAGCAACAAATAATCTTATAGAAGATATGTGTTAGTACTTTTAACTAAATAATTTTAAAAGGGTGATTAAAAAAACGATCAGTCGATTCTATGAATCAAATCAAGAAACAAAATATTACAAAATTTCATTACAGCTCTGGAATTTCTGTTTATACCTTAAATGTATTTGCCTTTGAGTCGCTGAGCTGCTTTTCCATATGCTTTGAATTTTTTAATATTTTGGATTCTGTACACACATTGGTCCAAAAAAAAAAAAAAAAAAGATGTTTAAAAGACTAAAAGGATATTTATTGTATAACGTGGTGCACATCCGTTGTTACCTGCTCATTCTTATTTCCTCTGTTGTTACACTTGTTTTTCTCCCTTGCTTGATTATGCTTTCGTTTTTGGGGGAAACTATCTTAAAGAACAAAAGATCAAACTGTACTTTATTGTTAATATAAATAATATATAAGACTGAGTAATTATTAGGCAAGAGATTATAAAATCCCCAATGGGTGTATTTTATCAATCCAATATCAACATCAATGCTAAAACACTAATGCATTTGTCAAAGTCTTTATAAGCTAACTAAACAAATAGGGCCAACAACCAAATGTACACCTGTCACTTACCCAACATGCCTCACAGCCTGTTCAACAGACTTGGTGTGGTGTTTGTTCAGGCGTTAGTGAGCCATCATGTTGGTTTGTTTTGCCAGGTGATAAGATGATGAATGTAAACTTTGTCAGGCCTGACTCTCACATTAAAAAGCAGACCATTACTTAGGGTTAAAGAACTCGAATACTCTGTGAAAGCAATTTGCTCCCAAGCTGCAGCATTGAATAACAAAACAGGTAGTAAAATGACACTGACGCCATCTATCCTGACCAAAAACATAATGTTTCCAGAAGCTGAATTAACTAAATGAATTAGCTAATCAAACATTTTTACTATAAGTAATGGGACATAAGTGGGCTGGACATCGTAGCAGTTAATTACCATTTTGGAAGGACTTTAGCAGACACAGGAGAAGTGAATCCGCATTAGTAAACATACACAAGGACTAAAACCTGGCAAAACAAAATCCTACACTGGTCACGATCTTCCTATTGTGTTGGACCACACAACCAGATTACGCAAATCTCCTCAAGCTGAAGCTGAGCTTTAAGAGAGTCTCTGGACTCTTCTGCCTCAGGAATAAACCAAACAGACCAAAGTCATAAAACAGAGTCTATAAAAATTGAACTGACAGACAGGGGCTGGTGGAACACGCGCCGGGGGATAAAAATAAAGTAAATTATTACAGAACAAATACCCTGGCACTGAAATGTCTTCAACAACATAAAACTGATCGACATTTACAGAAGATTTAAACTACAGTTCAGTAGTGGCGTTTCAGACGTGAAGCAGGCAGTCTGATCGCATCTCTATCTTGATGGTGTCCAAGCACTAGTGAACCTCTGTGATAAGTGCATTAGTGTATCAGGGGATTATATAGAGAAATAAAGGGAGTTTTTACTCTCACAATTGTGTTCTGTTATTCTACACTATCAAAAGTCCCGGTTTGACTTGTACGCTCATCTTGTTGGATTTTACCAAAACATTGGTAGAAAATTATAACTTCCTCAAACACAGCACTACCACCAAGCATTTGTGTCAGTAAATCATTTAATTCTCATGCTTTGTTCTTTACTCGTGACATTATCTGTAACAACACAAGACCATTATGGGAATCTTGGGGGGAAAACCTTTTGTCCAATGCTGATTGTCCCCTGCTTGGTATTTTTCATTAAGAAAGAAATTCATAATAAACCATGTCGTGGACCAGAAAACTGGTTTGATTGACACTGTCAGCCTAGAAAACTCTCACTATAGGTTAAAATGTAATATACAATTTCTAAATACTTCGGTATTCCAGTAAAATCTGTTCTGTGAACTGGAACCAATCACTATAACTGCACTAGTTCAGCTGGGTCGAGATAGCTCTCTTGCCACCAGACTGGTTCAATCCTAAGAACAGAGAGAGTGCTGTATTTGTGGAGTGTTTTCTTTGCATTTCCAGTTTCCTCTCACTTCCTGAAAACTCTAACACGTTGCTTTCAACTCAACTTGGAAGTGAGAACTTGTCGATTACGTCACTACTCTCTCTTTGATCTCAGAAATTCTTTGGAAAGAGTTCTTTGGATTTCCTAGTTAGACTGAAAACTACGAGTTACAACCCTTAGTGCCCGTAGATATGAATGACTGTGTGACTGATGTTGCATCCAGGTGTTGTTCCTGTGCCAGGCTAAAGATCCACTTGTGGACAGATACCCTTCATTGATCTTGGCCTGAGACCAAGATATTATATATAAAATACATAAATATACTGTATATATACATAAAATCACCTAAAGCTAAAAGGGACGTCCATAGCCGTGTCATTAAACAACATGTACTCAGCTATACATGTTGCAGATACAAAACCCAGTATAATCCATGGATATAATACAATGGCTTGAAGCAAGGTCAGAGACTAAACTAAATCACACTCACAATCTGACAGACTGACAAAGATAAACACAAAGGTTATAAAACAGTAATTATTATTGAAACCTAGGTATTGCATTGATACTGATGCAAATGCCAAATTCAATATCATCATACATCTGATACCATTTGTCGTACAGTAAACGTAGCGTACATGACAGATGGAATGATAGATTAGATTAGATTCAACTTTACTGTCATTGTGCACAGTGCATGTCAAAGCCAATGAAATGATGTTAGCATCTAACAAGAAGTGAATAAGTGGCATATTTACAATAAACTACAAATAACAAGTAACAAATGAGAAAAAAAACAGATGACATACAATGTAATTCCTGGATAAAGATCAATGCACAGCGTATAGCAAACTGCACTCTCTTAAATACCAAGAGGAGGTCGAACAACATCTTAAAACAAAATCAACTAATCTGGTAAGACCATAAAACAAGAAATATATTTATTTCCAAATATAATTATGTAGAAATGTTCAACTGATTTCTTACTCATTTTAGTATCTATATGAACAAGCATACAGAAAACCTGTACTTAAAAAAAAACGCTCTCTGCTATGGAATGTCGAGTCATTTTCAGAAGCACCAAGGAAACCTCATCCATCAACTCACAAACACAATATGGTTGAAAATTTGTGGACACCTGATCATCACACCTATACATATAGGACTGCTGCCACCAAGTTAGAGACTAAATTTTTATATAGTGTAGTGTTACAGTTTCTCTTCACTGGAACTCGAACCTGTTCCAGCATTACAATGCCACTGTGTGAAGATGCGTTGAGAACGTCAGAGTAGAAGAACTCGAGAAACCCGACCACAGTCCCAAGGAATATCTTTGAGATACACCTGGAATTCCCTAGAGCTCTTCTTCCTAGTTGCACAAACCTTCAGAAATATTTTGTCAACCCTAACACACAGCTTCCCAAAAGAGTGGAGATTATTATAAGTGGAAAGAGGGTGACATGATCAGATGATGACATATTTTATTTATACAAGATGGCTCAAAAGCCAGAATAAATAGGCATTGTTTATTTTTTTCCGTTAGGATAGTTCCCCTTTTATTTCAGACTCAAAATGGTTAAAACAACAGAAGACGGAACAGAACACCACTCAAATCTTTTCTTTTGGACTCATCTGAGGTCAACAATCGCTGCACTAAAGGAGGAAATCATCTGTGTGTGTGACATCAGTTTTGATACGTTCACACAGGTTCAATGTGGTTGTATTCAGGGAATGTGAAGTCCATGTTTATTGATCTGAACACTGACTCTAATTTAGACCAGATTTTTATTTATTTATTTTTGGGGAGCAATGGTATAGTGCACATACTCTGGATACATACTGAATATAAATGTCAGAGATTTAGTTACAGTGCAGACAGTGCAGCACCTGATGACATCACCGTCTCAGAGGACAGTGCATGCGTGTGTGTGTGTATATATATATATATATATATATATATAATTTATTTTTTAAACGCAGAATTTGCATCTTGCACCCTTGCTGTAAGATGACCACCAGTGTGTGTGTGTGTGTGTGAAGCCCTTACCTGCTGGTATGAGGAGTCCTGTGGCTGGAACTCGCTGCTGATCTGCTCGAACCTCAGGTTGTAGTGCGGGAGGCGGTGCAGCAGGTTCACCCACCACGGGGGAGAGTAATTCACAACGGCGGCCATTTTCACTTAAACCGGACGCAGTGTTAAACAGATTATTATTAATATTATGTAAATAATTCTGAATGTTAAGGATGAAACAATGGCTGCAGACTGCACACGGCTGAGGGCCTGAGGCAGGAGGTGTCCGGGCTCATCGGGAGAAATACACCGCCTCCTATTGTCCCTTTGTTACATCCAGGAATAAAGCGTGTTTGTTTGTTGTTGTTGTTTTTTTACGCTATGACATTTTAATAGATTTCCCACAGAGTCCGCTTCCTCTCAATGAGCGCTACAGTTTCAGTTAGCCTCCGATGCTAACCGAGCCGCAGTCTGAGGTGTTTCTGAGGTGATGTTATTATCAGTACGGGCTGCGCGCGCGACATTAACGAGAACAGCGCGCGAGCTCACCCGGACTGCGCACGCGAAAATAAATACACACTCGTTACTGTCGCGTTAATCATCAGATATCTGGGTGTGTGTTGGGGTTAGCTAGCGTTAATCTCTCTCTCTCTCACTCACACGCACGCACACGCACACATAGTCCCGAGCCCGTGTCCAGCGCGTGCCGCTTCGTGTTTCTCGGTTTGTCGTTCCGTTCACACGTCGTTCCTGTAGATCGTTTCCTCGTTCCGTTCGGACCGGACCGACCCCACACCGCTGCCCTGCTGCCGGAACACTGCGGACTGAGCCCTGTACCGAGGACACGCCGGAATGATCAGCCGCTGTGTATTCGTTGAATGTAGCGGCCTCCAGCGGTGGAAAATGAAAACAGCAGCAAGTCGGATATGACGTATAAATTACAGAGACTAATCTGTAGAGTACACACTTGTGTCAGTGCGCGTCAGTGACGGTTAAAGAGTTTGTAGAAACTGTTTAAAGATCAACAGATTATTTTTATCTTTAATCTTTTATGTAATCAGTGATATTATTTCAGGTTGAAGCCCACGTACATGTCTGTCTGTCGCTCTGTACAGCAGAACTCTCTGTCTAACTTATTAATACAAAGAAATCTCATTCTGTAAGGTTGAGTATCTTACGCCTTGTTTACACTAAGTTGTCCTTCTTGTACGACAAATACACTCCCTGTTTAAAGGAGATTATTACATCTGGCACATGACCGTTCATAACGTCACTTTTACTCAACATTTTGATTTGAGCACAGAACACGACACGAGCTATAGTGCAGACATGGACAAACGATTAATAAAGTCTGATTTTTCTAAACATATTTTGTCATAATGCAGTAATTATTGTTCTATATATTTTACCTTTTAGGAGATTATGTCTGATCATTTATGAGGTTTAAGGCTTTTTTCCTCTTATTTTCCAATGAAGGTGGAGACAGTCAGCCTAGCACTCACACATCAGATTCAGCCAGGGACTGACACAGGTAAATCATTTGTTATAACATACTGGATGAAATTTATTGTTTTGCTAAATTGGGTATCAAAAACATGTAAAGATTTCTAAAAAAAAAATTAGATTCTGAACAATCAAATTACAATAAGGTGGAACGGTGGTTGTTTGGCACCAAGGTTGAGACAGTACTGTTTTTATATATATACCTATATTTATATATATATATATATATATATATA
>JAQMYK010000023.1:17844011-17854409 GCA_030014345.1 Clarias buthupogon | reverse complement strand
GGAGGCTGGAAGTTCAGTATAACAGGAGATGTGGAGAAGTTCATATGGAGTCCAGTTCGTTATTGGAGGCTCAGGTAGACTGACTGATTGGTTAAATGTCCAAAGTATGTGGCCACTGAAACTATGGGGCCTGATCATGTTTTGGCGTTATTATAATAAGCTCATGGAGTGTTAGTGATCTCAGGAGCTGATGGCAGGATGCTGAGGCTCCAGCTCTTCCCACAGCTGATAGTTCAGTGTGTTTGAGTTCAGTCAGGGCTCTGTGCAGAACACTCGAGTTCCTCCACTTCAACAGGTCTCACTGAGCCAGCATCTGGGATCCCACAGGGGCGTCGTCACGCTGGATAAGGGTTTGGTTAGTTCCTCTTAGTTCCAGTGAAGGGGAACTGTAGCACTACAGGAAACACAGATTGGGGACTTATACTAGAACCACAACCTTGTTTGATTGTCACAGGTGCACATACTTTTGGCCGTATTAGGTATGTATGTATTATATGTATTTATGTGTTTTTAAATCATACTCTTCATTCTATTGATCTCATTGTTTGTTTGTTTGTTTTTCAGACAGTGATGAATACTGTTGTGATGTGGACTGGTGCAGTGTTCACATCTAGAGCGTCTCAGCACACCATGTGACCACGTGATCATGTGATCATGTGGCATGCAGGAATCCTGAACATGTTTTGAGGAAAATTCCATAATAGCATTCAGTGAGTATGTTTTGCTGCTGATTGAGATGGCTAATGGTGTGTGTGTGTGTGTGTGTGTGTGTGTTAAATAAGGTTAAAAACCTGATCTCAGGCAGGTTTTTAACCTTATTTTTTATAGACGCTTTTGAGCCTAAATGAGTCTGTCAGCCTGTGATTGTGAAAGCGAGTGATTTAGCGTGTGTGTGTGTGTATGTGTGTGTGTGTAACAGTAATTAGAAGGAGCTTTACAGACACCTCTCTGCTGCCTGAAGATTGCATGGTATCAGCTTCCAGAAGACACTGGAATTTTACCTGTCTCTTCTTTCAGTGTGTGTGTGAGTCTATCAGTGTGTCTGAACGTGTGTGTGTGTGTGTGTGTGTGTGTGTGTGTGTAGAAGGGAAAAGTCGCTCGGGGCAGCTCTGTGCAGTGGCAGCACTGAGGAACGTCAGAAGCTGAAAGCCGGACTACGTGTCCCTGGCGCTTCACATTGTTCTTGCCATGCGATCTAAATTCCTGACGAGGTGAACAGATTCCTCTCGGTGTAATGAGCTGTTGTGTTTGTTCGGCTCCTATTCAGGCTGTAATGACTTACGCCACTGCTGAGGCCCTCAGAGACTCCCGTGCCTGGCTTGATAGGAGAAATCCTTTGTGTCTAGTTTCAAAGCTCTATCAGAAGGTATTTAATTCTCCCAACACCCTGACACACACACACACACACACACACACCATAGCTGGAAGAAAGCTATGCTATCTGAAGATCCGGTCCACGTTCCCCTGCTGGGAATAAACTTCTCACTTGTTTGTGCTGAATGTGTGCAGGACAGACTTGTGGAGTGTTTTTATACGGAGGATTTAAAACTGTATTCAGAAAGAACAACAAAACTGACGGTAAATGAATATTCTGGTTACAGGCAAATCTTTACTTGAAATGAAATATTATGATTTTCATTTTTATTTCAATTGAAGGTTATTTTAAAGTTCCGAAGGTTGGCAGAAGGTTTGATGTACCACTGTATACTTTATTCTGTATTAAGACCCAGAGTTTATTCTGTGCAGAAACGCTCCAGACACATCATGCTTCTCATCAGTCTTCAGTAGTATTTTAATTGGACTGAGCAAGAACCCAAAACTGAAGTTTTATTTAAAAATAATTATTACGTCCTTCAACTTTGATTTTTCACAATCAGTAATACTGAGGTGTACTGAGACCTGTGAGTTTACATGATGGAGATTAACATTGTGTGATGTAATAGTGAACAAAATGTTATTATAACCAAAATATGACAGGGGAAAAAATACATTTTAAATAATATGAAATATTTATTTCCTATAATGCAGACCACATGTGTGGCTACAGTAATGACATCATTTCACAGAAATGACAATCAGTCCAGCCAATATGGCTTGATGTTAAATGCATTCATTCAACACAAATGCTTTCAAAATATCCGTTCAAACTGATTCTAGTCTTTAAGAAGAGCTGAACACAGTAGAGATGATAAGGAAGAACATCCACTACTGCAGCAAAGTAAATGTCCTGACAATTATCTTAACTAGCCTGATTGATAACAATCTGCACGTTACCAGACACACTCCTGCACTGCGTACGGACGTATCGCCGGAATGTTCCTGCATTTAAAAAGTCACAATTCAGTAGACACACAACTAGTTATGTCATAAACAGCTGAGTGAATTAAAGTGAAGTAATCGAGTGAGTTTATCTTCAAAACAGGTCCTTGTTTTTGTTTTCCTTTGAATCTTAACCACAGAGTCAAAATCTTCTGAGGGTCTCAGTGAAGGAGTGGGATGCGATCACACACTTGCCGCTTTGGGAGAAGAGTTCCTCAGCCCCTTTGTCTACATGGCTTGTGACGTCCTGTGCCGTGTGTCTGACGTGGTGGACGTGGTGTTTTCAGCAGCCCGAACCTGTGTGATGTGAGACAAACTCCATTCCTTCAGGAGGAGCTGAAGCTGCCTGGTGGCCCGAGCGACTGAGGGTTCAGATCCCTTATGACGCCTGCACAAAGAGAGCGCGCCCGAGTCAGAACAGCTCATTTCATTCACAAGGACTGGAGATGTGCTGATATTTTATATTTGGCAAAATGAGGATGTAGTGTATAATTATTCTGCATCAATATCTTTTTAGAGTCTCCTCTGTCCCAGGCCTCAGTCTTACCCTTTAATCCCAGACGTCTTGGCTGCCAGGTCATGTTTGCGATTCTTTTCGGCACAGTCATGGCCGCCGGCGCTGGGGATCACCTTGTCACGCGCTGCCTTACGCCTGAGAGAGAGAGAGAGAGAGAGAGAGAGAGAGAGAGAGTGTGTAAAATATGAGAACAGCACTTCAGTTACGCGCCTTCAGATCCGTGGAATCTCGGCAGTTTGGAAACGCGCTACACAAATAGCCCTGAAACCTGCCCATGCAAGCTCACACACTCTCGGTTCTTTTGGATGTGGAATGTCTTCCAGCATGTGTCTGACCGAAAATCTGCTAAATGCGTGTTTACCTTGGCTGGTTGCGTGCGTGACAGAACGCCACACACGTGCCATCGGTGCTGTCTGCGCACTCACAGCGCGGGAACTTGACAGCGCGAGCCACTTCATGCACTGAGCGCTTCTTACGTGGCGCGTTGCCCAGTCCGTAGGATACAGTACGTCTACAGAGGACAGAGAGAGACAGGAGATTAGATTAGAGTTCATTGTCATTGTGAAAGTACATGTACAGAGTGAGTGCGATGCAGCCTGTGTCCAACTACACGTGTGCAGATGTAACACGTGTTATGTAGATTGCTGTGTGTGTGTGTTATGTGCCAGATGTAGCTCAGTAGTTAAGGTGTTGGTCTGCTGATCAGAAGGTCCCAAGTCGAAAGCACAGTGTAATGTAATGTACAGCGGTGTTAAGGGGTTTGGGTGCGTGTGTGTGTGTGTGTCCTGTGTTCTAGTCATTCAGTCTGTCTAACGCTTACTCTGGAGTGTTGACCCAGATGATGTCGAGGTGGCAGAAATACACACATTCTTTATCCAGAAACGTGGCGCACGAGCATCGCTTGGGTCTGGAGTGACGCGTGCTGACTTCACCCAGAGACGCCGGTAACGCTGTGGTGAGAGAGACATGTCCACGTGTTAACGGCAGAGGGGACAAAGTTATGTTTTTATATTTCTATATATTTCGAAAACTTTTATATTTTGGTCTAACTTCTTATAGTTAAACTATTTATTTATTTTTTGCTTCTTTTTCCATTTCTCTTTTATTTCCTGTCAATTGTTTTTAAAAATTCACTGGCGGTCGTATAAGCATTTCACTGCATATCGTACTGTGTATATGTGACTGTGTATGTGACTAATAAAATTTGAATTTGAAGTGGGGACAAACTCCCGTCTGTCTTCAGTGTTTAACAAACAAACAAAACTAAACTAAACAGGAAAGTGTCGTGCACAATGCACAGATTTATAAACTATTCATGCAGACATGCAGCTTCAATAAAATAACAAGAACAATCAGCATCATAATAATATTAATAATAATAATAATAATAATAATAATAATAAATACAAAATAAAATAACACGACTGATGCAAGTTTAAGCAAACAAACTAACAAAACAAAACAAAATAAAAACATTAAAAATAAAATCAATAATAAATGATGTTTTATACAAATCTATTTAAAATGAGTTAATTTTACAGTCATCACTTTAAACGAAACATTTAAAAAAACTTCCCTGAGCTAAATGTAATAAAGTGTAATAAAGTCCCATACCTGTGTGAAACACTCCTGAATAAATCACACACAGCGCGGAGAGAAAAATCCGGAAATCCATCATGAAGAGTCTGTGATCAGCGCGCGCTCTCTCTCTCTCTTTAGTCCTGATTAACGGGACGCTTTAAGGTTTTGCAGTAATCCTACACCTGCCCACACTGAGGTTATATACACACACACACACCTCCCCCGTGTGGACCCCGTCCTGCCCCACACACACTGCTGTTTGTTCCCGGTCACTGACACGCAGCCTGGAGGTCACGATAAGAACTTCTAGAGTTCCAACACCCACACACACACACACACACACGGGATGGAGAGGCAGCAGGTCTGACCCGGAGGGGGCGGGTGGAGGGAGGGAGCACTCCGTACTTCAAAAGCTCAGAGTGCAGTACCAGTGTCTGACCGGCAGGTGGCGATCGAGGCCGTAAAGAGGACAGGTAGGTTTCTGCACGCTGATATCATTTAGTGCAGCAGAGCCGGGAAATACTGTACAACCTCAATCGACCTTATTCCACATGACATGTTTAGTCTGACTGTTTTAAAGTGTATGTATGAGAAGAAGCGTTTACATGCGAGATGGTTTCATCTACATGCCACCAGCACATCGGGCGACGGGTATACAGTACATACAGAGTCGGGGTGCCCGCTCAACGCCTGATTGTATCTGAGCGATTGGGGTGAAGGACTTCAACAGTGTGGTCTGGCGGCGTTGGGGCTCGAACCGGCGACCCACCTGGTCCACAGTCCAACATCTTATCCACCAAGCCATCCCTGCCCATATATATGAGATAAATTGTATAGATGAGATAAAACACCTGCTGATTCTGCACACTCAGCGCAGGACTGATAGGGTCTCTTCTGTGTTTTACAATAGATTCATTCCATAATGTTGACCTTAGCTCCTGGTTAGGTGGTCATGATCACACCCTGATGGGAGTATGATGATAATCAGATATCAGATATATGTTTGTTCGGTGACGAGTTGTAGTGGCAGTCTTGCCTCACCAACTCTCAGGTTCCTTGCCTCTCAGGTTCTCCCTCAGCTGAAGAGCTCATTTCCACTAAGGGCTTTACAGCTATGGGAACCACTGCTACAAGTGTTGCTGCTGGCCAGGCTGCAGGAAAGCTACCAGAGTCAGGTTGTCATGATCACACCCTGATGGGATGATAATCAGATAAAGACACCAGAACTGTTTAAATTGTCTAAATGCACATTCCCACAGAGCAACCTCCGGTCTCACACATCCCTGTGCAGTTATCTTTCAGAACCTTCTATACGACCGATACCAAGGTTCTGGCACTAGCACTGAATTCTCTCTAATGTTCTCCGACAGTGTAATTCAACCAAGCTAGTCTCGACTACTACAATATCACTACAAGGCCTTTAAAAAAAAAATTATAAATATCCCTGCAAACGCAGTCATCTTTGCCAGCCAAGTGGAACAGAACATACTGCACACAAGTTGCATGCAAGAAAAAAAAATCCGTATTTAAGAAAATAAATAGTTTTTTCTTGTTTGGAGAGCACTGAAATCCCAATCAAACACAACCTTACGCCTGCAGATGCAGGAGGATGCAGCTGAGCTCCATCCACACACCAGGGTGGTTATGACTACAGATGGAGCCGTTTCATATCCCGACATCACAATCCCAGTGTTCCCTAAGCTTTGTCTCTCAGTACCTATTTTAATGAAACCATTTAAAGGTTTTGTGTTCATCTATGCCTGAGGAGTATTCGTGGAACATTCAGTAGGACGGAAAAAAAGATAAACATCAATAAAAACTTGCAGTCAGATAAGGTTGATATAAATAAGAATATTAGTATTTTCATTTTGGGGTTCTACCTCATATAGCAGGTAACATTGCACAATGTGTGCTTCAGTAGGTAAGCTAGGCTTGATTCTTGTTTTTGACAATTGTTGTCAATGGACTGCGTTCTCAGATAAACCAAGCATTCAGTAATATTTTAGTGTTTCTCCCACTTACAGTGGGTCTGGTATCTAGGCAACATCCTCCCCACCCACTTGGTTTATGTTCTGCCTGTTCTGTACAGCATGTCCTCAGCCTTTGTGGCGCAGTAATGCTTTTCTGCCACTTAGCGTCACTATGTGCTAGTCTCGATGGTATGGACCAAGCATGCACAGCAGCATGAGTCATTATCTCCACCTCTGGAGACCATCACAAAGGTATTGTACCTTTGCAGGGTAACATCGTTCATTCCTCTCTGAGGAACAATTATGAAAGAAATTGAGTTTTTGTCTTCTGATGTATACGTCGAGGTGTGTGCTCAAGAAAATTTGAGTCAGTACAGTTGTAAACAATTTTTTACTGATACATTTGATTGTGTAGATACATCCATGTCAAGTCACCATTTTACACATACTTATGAACTTATGGAGACCAACTGGGCACTAAATGTAATATAATAAATAGATGAACACAACATCTGTACACCTAAACACTTCCCCCAAATGCCATATAAACGTTCATATATCAGTACAACATTTATTTACCATTAACAACCATTTAAAAATAAAATGAATTTCCCTCCATTCTTTTTTTCTGACTTATTTCCATTAGACTAATTAAGCATGGACAAGTACTAGAGTTGGAAGATAATATTTACAGGATTCTAAACAAACTCCAAAAAGGCACAAGTGTCTGTACAACATGTACAAAAAGAAAAACAAAAAAATTGGACATGACCAAAAAAGTAACAAAAAAACATTGGTCATCATTCATGATTGCACATACAAATATGAATGTCAGAAAGTGTGCTTTATAAGTGGCTGGCAAGGTTCCAAACCTCCTTAAGTGTTTTCACTATTACAAAGTGACATAGTTTTACAAAAAAAAAAAAAATAGCTTTTAAGCAATCGACAGACAGATAGAGAGATTAATAGAAAGAAGAAAATATCGAGTTTTCATTAAGGACTCTCAGGTAGCAATGACAAGTCTGTCTTCATCATCACTAGACACGTTGCTGAAGTCATCAGTTACTGGTTGCCTGGTGACGGGTTGTCGTGGCAGTCTTGCCTCACCTACTTCCTCTGCTGGTGCCTTTTGCGCACTCTTAGGTTCTCCCTCAGCTGAAGAGGAGGGATGTGGTTGCGGTGTTGATTTAGCCTTTTCTGCATCCATTGTGCTGAGCACTATATCGTTCCCACTTCTAGTGGATTTGCTTGGCAAGCTTATTTCCACTAAGGGCTTTACAGCTACGGGAACCACTGCTACAGGTGTTGCTGCTGGCCAGGCTGCAGGAAAGCTACCAGAGGGGGATGATGCCGGGGGAGACTCTGCTACTTGTGTAGGTAGGGAAACTGAGGTGACCCTATCTGGGCTGCATGGTTTGTCTGGGACCAAAGGGCTGAGAGCAGAAAGGGGGCTGAGGGAGGGGATAAGAGCAGGCAAGGCAATATTGAGAATCTGCAGGCCAGGAATATGACCCGGGGACGCTGTACTGCTCTGAGGTGCTGGGCTGGCTGCCAGAACCTGCACACCCAGAGCTGCATTCAGCGCAAGACTTTGCTGTGGCACCAGTTGAGTGGAGTTTGCTAAACCCACTACACTCAGTGTCTCCATGCCAACAGGCTGCAATGTGGCCTGAGGGGCACTGAGGGTCTGAAGCCCTGCCACTTGGCCAAGTGGGAAGCAGGGCAGTACACTACTGATTGGTTCCTGAACCACCAGGGGCTGGCAAGGCGAGCCCTGGGGCTGAGGGGAGGTGTTGGACGCTGGAAGCGGGCTGCTAGCCTGGCGGTGGATAACACTGACTGCTGGAATGGTGAGCTGGACAGGTCCTGCCTGAATGGGCACAAAGGTAGAATATGCTGCTAATCCGGCAGGCACCAGCTGGATGCCACCTACTGGTACCATGCTGTGAGGGGAGCGGGTAGGTTGCTGGGAGTGTAAGGGGAGGTGGCTGAAGAGGCGAGTAGTGGCTCCAACTCCTGATTCATGTTCTGGACCCAGAGAAGGAAAGTGCAAAGATCCCTGAAGGGAGTCTGAAGTTGTTTGAGTGCTTCGGTCCACATTGGAGTTAGATTCATTTGCAGTTTGGGAAATACTAGATGTTGATTCACCCTGTCAAACATTATTATGGATTCAGTTTCATATTTAGTCACATCTACAGTACTGTACAAAAGTCGTGACCCCCATCATTTTTTCATATAAAAGTAAACACAATGAAATAAATGTGAACAGATGTTTTACAAAGTGCCTAAACATACAATTTAAAAATGTGTTTACGTAACAACCTTAGCAGCAACATCATTTCCCCTTTTTTATGTTCCAACCACTCAGCATTCACAATTCAGCAGGTCATTATCTGTACCTGTTTCTCACTGGGTAATGCCATGAAAGTTTGGAGAACTATTCCTCAAGACTGCCATTAAAAATACAAGAAAGTCATGGGGGTGTCAAGACTTTTGCACAGTATTGTATCAAGTTGTATACAACTTAATATTTCAGGGTGTCACAATTAAGCTGTCAAAAATAAATCAGCCTTTTTTTTTTAACCAAAGTAGTGTTGCATGCAAATGCAACTGTATGTAAGTGTATACTGACAGCCATGTAGGGAAATAGGAAGGTGAATTGGAAAAGATGCCGTTTTCTTACCTGGCCAGAAGGGGAGCTCTTGCTTGGCACGGGTGGGCTAGGAGGCAAATCAGGGTCAGGATAATCAATGGACATCTGTCTGCAGGGTGAAACCGGGCTCATCATGTGCACGGACTCTGTGTCAGAGGAATTGGATTCTGAGGCAGGAACAACGTACGAGATAAAGGTAGAGGGGCTGGGGACATGGCTAGAGCAAACAGCAGAGTTTGAAATCTGCCTGACCAATGACAATGAGTTGCTTATGGCCACTGAATCTGTGTCTAATGCCCGAGTCTCTGATTCTGGAATATGAGGGAGAGGAGCTGGGTTACGATTTGGGCTGATGGACATTTGTGCTAGGAGGGAGCTTGGTGCTGGATCAGCCTGGCTTGATGGGAGATGCTGGGGGCTGGCAGATACTGAAGGTGTGGCAGAGAGGCCTGACTCTGCCTGGCTGTCCTCCTCATCTTCCTCCTCACCATCATTATCCTCGTCATCCGGGCCATCTGAATCATCACCATCTGAATCTTGCCGATCTGCATTACCTGTTCTTCCGTGATCACCTCCTGAGGAAATTTTGGAAAATATGTATATCTTATAGACTACTGTAGCAAATGTTTTTCAGACTGACACATTTTAGGAGCAACAAATATTAACGTATTTATTGTGAAACTAACCATTGTTGTACACAAATTTAAAGAATACCACAATCACAAAAGCAAAGAAAAGCCTCCTAGAACCATTGAGTCATGTATGGTAGCTGAATTACGGTGACACATTCTGATGTATCTTCCCAGACAACACTGCCAACATTTGCATTTAAAACCAGCAAAGAGTTCAAGAGATAAAACACTGAGATTCCGGTATGAGGCGTGCGGTGTAGACGCGTTTTGCTCGCTCCCACTAACAACTTTTCAGTAAACCTGTTAAACCTCAACACTCCACGCATTGAGTTCCCAATAACCATTATCAGGCGTTTTTGGGTCGTTCTTCTTTGAGAACATGTCGAAGACGAGGGCGAAAACCGCAGAAAAAGACGGAGAATCTCCTCCATCCAGTAGCATTACCATGGCCGAGATTAGCCTGCTACTAGACGAGCATCGAACGGCCCTCGCAACCGATTTCAAGTCATCTTTTGACTCGCTGTCATCTACTCTGGTCAGTATAAAATCTTCAATTGCTGATCTTGGTCAAAAAATTACTTCGTTGGAGGAAAATGCCACTGAAACTGATCAGCGCCTTCAAAAACTTGAAGCCGTAAGCTGTAGTTTAAAAGCAGAAAACGAACTTCTTAAGGCTAAAGTAGCGGATCTGGAAAGTCGCAGCAGGCGCCAGAATATTAGAATCAT
>JAQMYK010000023.1:17693180-17703199 GCA_030014345.1 Clarias buthupogon | reverse complement strand
GCGGGGCGGGGGGAGGGGGGGGGGGGATCAGACCTTGGCCTAAGAGTGTAGTGTTATCAGCATTTACATTTTCTATGGAGTGTATGGGAAGCTTCACTTCCTACTATGGTGCTGGTCCTGAGCCGTCAGTGAATGGAATGCTTTTGTCTGCTTCACACTATCTGGGGAATGCGGTGCGAGTGGCCGGGATGAAGAGCTGAGCTCAGAGCTGATTGTTTGGTTTCCGCTCCTGTTCAACACTACGTCTCTCCTCACTCGCTCCCGCTCTGTCCGTCTTTGAGACTTGTTATTAGATGCCTGTGCTTCATACTCTGTGTCATCAGACCATAAAAGGAAAGTGAACGCTCTCAGAGCACTGTGCAAAATAACACAACGTTACCTGGCTTTTTATTCATACAGTATGTTATTCATTAGACTCGACTGCACTTAAAGGGCTGCTGCTTCAGTGGTGACTCCGGCCCTGGATGTTAATCAAAATTCTAGGAAACTGGTAACCCGCATGTTACATTTGTTTTTTTTTTCACCGATTCATTTGTTTACTCTCCTTCATCAGCAGTTTTATCCCGGTCAAGGTTGTAGATGGAGTTAAATTTTATTTGATGTAGAAATCTGACTTTTGTTTTTAGATTGGTTTCCTCATTCCTGATTCAGTACGAAGCCACGTGTTAATGATACAGAAAGCTGTAGCTACGATGCTTAATAGGAGGAAACGGTTGTACTGGCTTGGCTCCAGGTCACCACACACCACCGCACTCCGAAGCTGTGAATGACTTCCGGCTCCATCACTTCTGCCCTCATAAAGTTCTGGAGTGCCTGAGTGATGACATGTGCTGGTCCTTCACAATACAGAGGAACACATCATTGAAGATTCCCCGCTCGGACTGTTGGCTGGATTTGAACAGTGGAATGTGTGGAATGGTGCAGTGACATGTGACTTCGACACACTGCTTATTCTCGAGGGCGTCCTGCACGCCAGACCTCCAGCACTTTCTCCAGACTGCATTCCTTATCGAGTCTTATGCAGCACTAACGTAACGAATCACGTAAAAAAAACAACATTTAACATTAGCCCGCTAACTCTGCACTCTCAAAGAAAGCAGACCAACTTAATAAATGTATAGCAAATTAGATCAGACTTTGTTTACTCCAGTGTACTGAAACAGCGTAGTAATGAAATAAAGTATAATAGTATAATATAGTGTTCATACAACACTTAGTTCTGACCGACTGATCTGATTGGATGAGAGGCGTTATTCCGCAAGTGCTGATAACGGACAGTGACTATATATATGAGTGGGCATGTCCCAGGTGTTGTCCAGGTGTTAATGGACAGCGTGGGTGAGAGTAGGTCTGTACGGTCCGCAGTCGTACTGTTCACGGCTAACGCTTAGCTACAAAGATAACGATCTACTAACACAAGGCCAAATCCCTCTCTAACCCCTGATCAAGGGCACTACTTGCTGTGTGGAACAAGGGACCGTACACCCTACATAGTGCACTAGCTTTCCTTTTAACACTATTTGGGACCCTGAAGTTAGCGGAGCTGATATTCTAAAGTTTAATAAGTGGAAATATAAAGTAAATCTGGTGAGTTTCTCAGGACTGTCCACCACCTCCACTTTCACCTTGTTAATTACGCTAACTGTCGCACGCTAACTGTCGCGCGCTAACTGTCGCGCGCCGCCTGTCGCGGTTAGTTAATTCTGCCAGGCATGGAAGGATATGTGTGGGCGGAGCAAAACAACTGGTTAGATAAAGAAACAAATCATAATCTGTTCATAATAAATGGTGTTTGTGGAACTGCTGTATAAAAGCAACTGGTTTGCATCGTGCTGTTGTACTGAATATCAGCACGGCTGTGATGTGGTTGTAGACCCGAGTACCATGTTATTTTCTAACTCTATAACCAGGAGACTGTGTGTGTACGTGCTCATGGCTGAATGCAGGGACTCGGATCAGAGAATAATAATAATAATAATATTTTATTTATTTATATAGGCGCCTTTATATGGTCACCCAGGGTTGCCTTCCAAACACACATTAAGCCATCCAGAGGTTCACTTCATACTCGCTTCACTCCCGGTACAGAGTGTGTACGGACGCGGGACTGTGTGCTGCAACGTGACACAAGTTTTCCTTTCAGCAGAAGAAGGAAAGGAGGCCCCAGCACTTAGACACACACACACACACACACACACACACACAGAATCACTCCCCCTCTGTTCCAGCCACTCACACCACCTCATTTCAGACTTGCATAACCGTGGCAGAAATAGCTTCCCGACCACAGCGAGGAGCGATTAGGTGAACCAGAGTTCTGAGATTCTTTTCCTCCTCCTTTGTCTCTCTCTCTCTCTCTCTCTCTCTCTCTCTCTATGTCTCTCGATCAGGACTCAGGTTGCATGCTTTGCTCTAAGCAGGGAGGTAAAGGAGGAAAATATTGTTCTGAAAGCAGAGGCTTCAGGGCCACAGCGGGTGGGCAGAGTTTATGGAGAAAAAGAATTAAAGGGATAGTTTGGGTTTTGGTAAACTCTGTGTTAAATTAAAACCGAGCTGTATAAGTAAGTGTATAAGTATATAAGTAAGTGTATAAGTACATTACCATCGGTCTCGCACCCGGAGCGCGAGTACCATGTACTGTACTGTATGTAATGGGGGCCGAATCACACAACCCTCGTTCTGTGTTACAGTGCATTCCAGAGACTCGAACAGAGCTCCTGCAGTCTCACTGAGACCTGACCCGACGCCGTGAGGGGGTTATATTCCTCTGGAGATCAGACTGGATGCGTTTCATCATCTTTTAGAGGTGCAGTGTGTGTGTGTGTGTGTGTGTGTGTGTGTGTGTGTCCTGGGTTCTGGCCTCTAAAAGAAGAGTATTACCTCATTGTGAGTGTGTGTAGGGGTGGGGGAGGGGGGGGGTGAGATCAACAGCTATTCAAAGAGTAGCCAGTCATCTCACACACACACACACACACACACACACACACACATTTATGAGTAGTACAACTGTTTGAAATGTGCTACTGTGTGTGTGTGTGTGTGTGTGTGTGTCATGATCATACACACTGTATAACCTCAGTTTATTATATTTGTGGTGTGATCGTCTGTGAGCCGCAGCCGTGTGTGTGTGTGTGTGTGTGTGTGTCAGGTGTAAGCGCTGAGGCTTCTCTGTGTCAGGGCGAGTGTAGCGCGCGGTTTCCGCTAGCTGCTCTGCCCTGTATGCGTGCGGGGGGCAGGTGTGTGAGTCAGTTGCCCCTTGGGGTAGTTTTTCCGCCGGGTCCCGGAGCAGCTGCACGCAGGGACGATGACGAGTCTGACTTTCATCTGCTCGAGTCTGTGTGTGTCACATGTTCCACTCTCTCCACTCAGGTCTCTGAAACCGTTTTGTGTGAGTGTGTGACAAGCAATGGTTCAGTCTGCCAGTGTGTGTGTGTGTGTGTGTGTGAGTTTGTATCTCTCAGGCTTTAGCTGATCATATTCTATTGAACTGAGCAACGACTGATCGTTTACATCACGTGATTAATTACATCACACAGATCTAAACACACTGCACAAACAACATCTGGCTAACACACCACATGAGATAAACACATGGTCAGTCTGCTGAACAGCTGGCTGTGTGTGTGTGTGTGTGTGTGCTACAGAGGAGTGTGCTGATCAGAAGGAGAGAAGGCTTAGGCTTTAATCAGATGTTCTTCTGTAGCTCTCTGAGGTTCCACTATGCCATTGCTGAGTGTGTGTGTGTGTGTGTGTGTGTGTGTGTGTGTGTGCTCCTGACGCCTCGTCTTCACAACTTCAACCCTAACACTCGTCTTTCTCACCAGATGAGTGTTCAGGAAATCCGCGCTTGTCCTGCTGGTCATACGACCGGCGTGATCTTTCTGAAACTTGCGGCGTCAGAGCTCAGCTTATCTGTTCGAGCTGCGAGTTCTGAGGTCTCGGCCTGCGGCTCGCCACACTCGCTGCACCTTGTACAAACTCAGGCTCGGTGCAGGGGATTTCACACACCATCAGGATGTTGACGATAAGCGTGTGTGGGCGGTCACCTGTTCGCACAGCAGAGGAAGTGGGTGGAGTCATCACACAGGCACAAGTTAAACACCCAGGCTGGTGTGTGTGTGGTACCGCTGCACCATGAATGAACATCAGGAGCTCTCGCTTTCCCACGTCCTAATGCTCACCGTGTAAAAGTTCAAACAGGAAGTGTGAAAAAATGAAGCACAAAAGCACCGCGGTGCCAACATGGCCCGAGCCTCGTCTCTACCTGGAATGTGTCCCGAGTCTCGCCCGCCTGTGTAACGTGTCCCGAGTCTCGACCGCCTGTGTAACGTGTCCCGAGTCTCGCCCGCCTGTGTAACGTGTCCCGAGTCTCACCCGCCTCTGGAAGTCTCCCGCGTGCCGCAAGTGCGGAAGCTCAGACCTCAGCTGTGTTGAAACGAAGCTGATTGCAGGCCGAGCTCAGAAGCTTGCAAAAGAAAGACTTCTTTATTTAGAATTAGACGAGTCATGAATTTCCTAAAAGCAAGACAGAGAAAGAGAACTTGAGAATTAAACACAGCAGCACGTCCATGCACATGCATGGCTTTCACACATCTGTACACATATTAAACCTCCAAACTGACACCGGTACTCATGAAGTGATGCATGTGGGCTGGTGTGATGCAGGCGGAGTGACGGGGGAGACCTGGGTGTAGAGCAAGGGTGGAGTCCAGGTCAAGTTCATACAGGTTTCTATGCAGGTACTTTATGATGCTGCAAACTCTTCTCTCACACTTCCCAGTGTGTTAGGAAGGAAGTTCGGGGGTCAGCAGTGCTACGCCCCTGGAGCACAGAAGCCTCCAGCAGGGGCAACATGGTGGTGCTAGGGTTTGAACCCCGGACTCAGAACTTTAACCCCCGGGCCACCCCTGGCCCTCAGAGAGCAGTGAATTTAATCACATGTGTATGCAGGAATGTGACACGCCCACTTCGTAAACGGCAGCGACACACAGCTAAGTCTACAGTCCTACAGTGATGAGTGTCAGGGTGCAGAGCTCAAATCATTTCTTCATCCTAATAAACGTATCGCCCTTTATAACTCATGAGTTGTATGTTTAAGTTGTTCTGAGTTAGAGCGCCTACACCAGTGCAACAAGTGCACGCTTTAACTTGTTTAACATTAATAACTTCATAAATTCCTTCATTTACTGCAACAGTGCGTTATTATGCAAACACACACATTAATAACGCAGGTGACGACAGAGAAACTAAAAGCCTTCCAGTTTAGCCAAAAGCGTTAACCCAGTCTGCTGCCACCATCAGGTGGAAATGGGAATTGCGGCAAGTGATCATACAGTACGTTGTAACTGAGAAGATGAACAGTGAAGTACGTGTGTGTGTTGAGTTTTAAAATAGAGTGTTCATGTAGTGTCCTAGGTCTTTCCTATTCACACTCCGCTAGCTTAATTAGGGTTTCAGGGGTCAGAGTTCAGCTTCTATTCATATCAGAATCGTAAAAAGGAGGAGAGTGTGGGCTGGGGCTCGGTTTATCTCGCGGTGTGAGACACACACACACACACACACACACACACACACACACACATTAACGCTCCTGCTGGTTGGTGTTGGTGTTGACCTCAGGGTCATGCTAAAACTCACACACGTCTTTCTGAGAAAGAGGTTATTATTCAAAGCTATTGTGTGCAACCACAGCGACAGTCATGACACAATAGGCCCGAGGTGGAGAGGCCCGGGCGGTGAGGTTCACGTGGGAACTGCTTCACTCCCTGTCTGAGAGTTCAGGTCCGTCATGAACAGAGAATATAGAGGGAATTTAGAGAGTTAGCTTTTTCATGAACGTTAGCTGTTTATGCCTGCACTGTGTGTGTGTGTGTGGTGTACTATAAGTATGTAAGTAGGGTAAATGACGAGGAGGTAACGTGAGCAGCTTAGTGTCAGGATTAGTTAGGAGAGAAAATGTTGTTGTTGTGACGGCCCTGAGCGCCGTTCCGTCAGTAGCGAGATGTTATTGTGATGGTGTTCTTGTGGTGACCCAGTTCAGCTCGTTAACTGATCGTTATGTGTCCTGTTTTAAAGTGAAGCTTAAAGACCAGGTTCCAGCAGGTTCAGCGTGCAACTCCTAAAGCTGTGAGGAAGTTAATGAGACGGGAGGCGTGTTCCTGTACCTCTTACTGAACAGACGAGACATTTATTCTAACGCAGTGCTAATTACAAATTGTACACTAACCCTATGCTGTTCCTCTCGCCCCGCAGAACCAGATGGCGAAGGCGCTGTATGACAACATGCCCGAGTCACCGGAGGAGCTGGCCTTCCGGAAAGGTGACATCCTGACGGTGATCGAGCAGAACACCGGGGGGCTGGAGGGTTGGTGGCTCTGCTCTCTGCATGGGCGCCAGGGCATCGCCCCAGGGAACCGCCTCAAGCTCCTCATCACGCCCGCGTTCGAGGGCACTGCAGCACCCTCACCCTCACCAAGCCTGTCCCAGCAGCAGCAGCAGCAGCAGCAACAGGGGCCTCGGACCCCCCAGGGCATGTACCAGCCCTCCCAGGGGTGCCAAGGGCAGGGCATCTACCAGGTCCCACCCTGCCAGGATGTGTACCAGGTCCCACAGAGGAGCGCACTGGCAGTTGACAAAATACCAGGCAAGGTAAGAAGGCTCTGAGTAAAGGAGTAAAGATGGTAGAGAGTCAGTTAGAGCATAATCAAACGATATGAGAGAAAGTGATTTTCCCAACCTGCAGAAGGATTAGGCCAGTTTAAGGCAAAAAAAAACTGGTGTTTTACTGCAGAGACGGCGCTATATTTATGCCGGTCCTAATTAAAACGGGATTGAAACACACTCTGGCCGAAGCTGCTGTAGGATAGTGGGGAGAGCCTGGGTGTGTCCCGCCCTGCCACAGGCCCACGCATGTTATGTTTAGCTCTCTTATTCCCGTCTCAGCACAATCTCTCTGTGCAGAAAACCACAAAAAGCCCAACAAATAGAAGCGTGTGTGTGTTTGTGTGTGAAGGGCCTGTGATGACCTCGCTGGAGTTTAAGTTTCAGAGGGACATCAGGACAGTCTCTCTCTCTCTCGCTCTCTGAACAGTTTGTTAGATAATATACAGGAACACATCTCTCAAACAGAGACGGACTGGTGTTATTAGCGCACACCTCCACTTGACCAGCAGGGGGTCTCATCTCCTCCCTAACCATCATCATCCCTACACCGGAGCATTCGCACACAAGTGATGACCAGTGAACACGCAGAGTGTCCTCACACGGCCCAGAACACAATGCCTGAAGCCTATGATTGTGCCTTGTTGGCACATCTGCTGCAGATGTTAGGAGGCTGGAGAGTAATCGGTCTGTGGAGCGGGCGGCGTCTCTGGCTCTAATTTCGGCTCCGCTCTGTAGTTACGCGTTACGGCAGAAGCTGCACCTTTGTTCTGGTGGAGTTGGACAGAATGACACGACGCTCGTAAATGAAATTGTAGTGCTCGTGAGTTACACTAAAACTTTGTAGAGCGTGTCTGAATGTCAGAGGTCCAGCGTGTTTTGTTTTTTTTGTGTTCTGAAGCACAGATTGCTATTTTTGCTGGATGCGGTGTTCAGGCAGCTGTTAAACGGCAGCACGTATTTGCTGTTTTCCACTCGGGCTGCAGTTTACCAGCTGCTGCACACATGAGATAACAGGGTGTGGCACCAGCTATAATCCAGCTGTTTGTCAGTTAATCTAAAGGCGTTGTGAAAGGTGCAGCTGAAATCAGGATTTCACAGAGATCGTCTCTCGTCATGCTCGGAGCTTTAGTGGCGTAATAACTCGTCCTCGGCCACTAAAGCCTCCTGCAGATCCGTGTAGGGTTTTTCATCAACCTGTTGCATCACACACTCCTGCAGCCGCACGGCCTCCACCTCCAGACTCCAGACATGGGCTAAGCTGAACCTCTAGAAGTGTTAGCCTAATCCGCTAAAGCTTAAACACTAACATCTGATGAGAAAAGTTCATTTTGCGGATCTCTCTCTCTCTCTCTCTCTCTCTCTAAAATCTCGTCATTTTGCCAAACTGTCACATCACCATTTACACTTTTACACTTCCTGCCTTGACAAACATCACACACTCTTGCACCTGAGCTTTATAATCATGATTCTGCAGCGATGCAGTGGATATGAATGTACAGAAGAGGCGCTGTGCCCGGATCAGACTGGTTTAAAGCAGCCTTGTTCATGATGACTGGAGCTGCGTCCTCAACGCTCACCGTCTTCCTCTGTGTGTCTTACGCACCACACACTGCTGAGCACAGCCGCTCGAACGCTTCCTGTCTCGCTGAGAGGCAGCGCAGTCGCACCCAGATGTCCGGGGCAAAAGGGTAGACTTCCTATTCTTCAATATCTCACTGTCATTCTAGTGTACGTGCGCGCTACACACTCACTAGCCGTTAGTGATCTAATGTCTGTCCCTCTCTGCGAGTCTCCTGGATTACTCAGCTCTGAATCACACGTGCTGAGCTCTGCCTGGGTCTCAGAGTGTACACTCACACACTGCGTTATCTTAAAGACGCCTTGAAGGGAAAGATAAAGCTCAGTGTGTAATAAAGCGCAGGGAGTGAGTGACCACACCTTTCTGAGGAAAGTGGACATCGTCACGTCTCATGTGTCACGTGTACAGGTTAGAAAGAGGAACTGCAGTGAACCGGACCATGCAGCACCGGAACTGGAACCACACACAAACACACCGGACAATAAGGGGCACTAAGGGGACAATAAGGGGCACTTTAAGAGTTCTTTACATTCATAAAACCTCACAAATGACTCAAATGGGGTAAAAGGGTAAGAGGGTTTAGAGAGAGAGAGAGAGAGACTCCCAAAGTGCACCTTTCTTATTCTTGTTAGTGTTTAAGCTTCAGCAGACAAAGAATTCAAATCAATGAGAAAGCAGGGAACAGAAGGGGGGAACGGGAACGGGAGGGGGGAACGGGAGCGGGGAACGGGAGCGGGAGTGGGGAACGGGAACGGGAGGGGGGAACGGGAGCAATGAAGGAGAAAGTAATTCATTCTTTTTATAAAGGGAACTGAACAGATAAAGAGTTTAATTTGAGTATCCCCCCCCCCTCCCCCAACACCCTGTTCACACAGAGCTTAACGTCAGCAACTGCTGTGTTCATGGAACAGGAAATGAGTTGTGTGTTTGGTTCCTGTGGTGCATGCAGGACACACTCTGAGTTTATGGCTGAGGAATCCGAGGTCTCTGAAGATTCATCACTTAATTGCCTGCAGTAATGGGACTGGGGTATTAATAGAGCTGATCTGCCCCAACTGTTCTTTAAATAGAGCAGGGACGGGGATGGGGCCGGACCCACACGTCACACTGATGGCAACTGAAGCACAACAAGTGTGTGTGTGTGTGTGTGTGTGTAGCCAGTAATGACACGACATTTTCTTTGTGCCTATGAGTGTGTAATGGTGTAGTTGTGGACAGAAGTCGAACCCTCAAATTAAAACAAGACGTTTGAAGGTAGACCTGCTGGATCCGACCTCAGCCTCGGTGTGTGCGTGCGCGTCGGCTTTATTCCCTTGGCCATGAGGTCAGTCCCTTATTCCCACAGGCAGGATAATAACACAGTAATAAATGATGGTTTTATAGCTTCATATTAAGCTGATTGTGAGTGAAAGCGTGAGGGAAGTAAAGACAGATGAGGAGTTTTATAGCCATCACGCTGCTCTTATCCTCAGGCGTGTGTGTGTACTGAACTCTGGAGTGGAGTGAACAAGGACACACCACTTCCTGACTCAGCTCACTGTGTGTGTGTGTGTGTGTGTGTGTGTGTGTGTTTCTTTGTGTGATGTAGTGGCAGTAATGTTGTACTCCTGTTGGTTATGAGTGTGTGTGGTTAAAATTTGTTCAGTCTGAGCGTGAGGTACGTTACAGTTACTCCTAAACATCATTAATAAACCTCTGGGGTTCAGTTAGGGTGAGAGTGGTGGTGAGTGTGGGGGTGAGAGTGGGGGTGAGTGTGGGGGTGAGAGTGGGGGTGAGA
>JAQMYK010000023.1:17567700-17578566 GCA_030014345.1 Clarias buthupogon | reverse complement strand
GTAAACTTTAAAGCACTTTTTGTAAGTCGCTCTGGATAAGAGCGTCTGCCAAATGCCTAAATGTAAATGTAAATGATGTAACCGTCCATCTCGGTTCTCACTCTTTTCCCCACAAACACTTTGTGTTCCACTTCAGCTCCGCCTGCTCGATCACACTGAAGGTAGAAAACTGACGTCTGACGTTCGCGGGCTTGGATTTGTCACAGAAGCAGGGGTGTGTAAACTTTTGTATATGTCCTTTGATGGCAGTGTGTGTGATCATTTGCCCTCTCCTGTGCAGGTACTCCTCTGGTAAAGCCCATCCCGATCACCCCAACTGACCCCAGCATCACCGGCCCCGACCTCTTCTCCACCCTGGTTCCTCTCGCGGCTCACGAGGCTTCGTCAGTCTACAGGTCGCACGCGCAGGACCAACCTGATGCTATAATAATCACCTAATTCTAATAGAATATACTATTAGAAGTTTAAAAATTCAAAAAGATAACCAAAACCTGTCTTTCCTTTTTTTTTAGTGAAGAGAAGGCCAAGCTGCTTCGTGAAGTCACGGCAAAGATCGAAGAGAAGAACCAGATCTTAGAGTAAGAGACACTCAGACACGACGCCGTCACTCCCCATCACCATCAGGTGTGCTGGTTCAGGAAAATAATCAACAGCGGACCACTGTCACGAGTCTGGAAATTCTTTTCGGTTCTTTTTTTTTTGCTGATACAGAAGTTTTTGAGTCCTTTTTTCTGCCACAACAAATAACCGAATCAGGCCATATTATTATTATTATTATTATTATTATTAACAATATTATTACATGGAGTGTTCATGGGCGTAGGATTCTCATTTAGGTTCTTTTAAACCTTCGGGGATTTTGTGATGAGAAATATGAGGCGAGTTGTTTAACATTACGAGAGGTGAAGAACCGACTGTCTGAAGCTGAACAAAGCTGTTTAACAAAGTAAAATAAACTATAAATAAATAAAAACATAAAAGGTGTTGTCCTTTAACAATAAGAAAAAGAAAATACAAGAGGCGTTCAAGTCAAACTGGGACTTCCTCCAGCAGTATCGCAGCTTCAGACAGTCAGTTCTTCACCTTCACCTCTTGTAAAGGTTTAAAAGAACATAAATGAGAATCCGACACCCCGACACGACCCCAGACTCTCACACTGGAGGCTCCATATGGAGACGTTAAATGTCTGCTCGTAGAAAACATCCCATAATACACTCATACACATGTTTAATTCCGATGATGTGAATCAGCTACACGTGTGTCCAGGTTCATTAGTCCACCCAAGTCGCCCCGAGTGTTCCGGGGTCTCCCCCGAGTCGCCCCGAGTCTACCTGATCGAGTTACTGCTCCTGTGTGAGGAGTGAGAGTTTAACATGACAGTGTTATGGAACTAACGTTTCCCATTGATCATAAACACTGTTACACCAGGATCGGCTGTGGCTCCTCACGCAGAACGTCGATACTCGTCATGTTTAGGCTGTAGATGATCTTCAGTAGTTCCTGACGGCCGTATGGTTTATTCTCTCCCTCGTTCAGGAGCTTCATGGCGTCTCTGAACTGCGAGTCGATGGATGTGGAGATGTTCAGCTCCGTTCCTGCGGTGCTGCTGGAGAAATGTGCAGCACTCAGTGTTCAACCAGACGCAGTGCAGAGATTAGTGCAGGCCATGCAGGGTGTGTACCCCATACACACACACACACACACATTACTGGCGCACACTTTAATCAACATTGAACTGTTTGTGTTAGTGTTATGGACGCTCAGCTGTTTGTGCTCTGATTTACTCTTCCACAATGCTGTGTGTGTGTGTGTGTGTGTGTGTGTGTGTGTGTGTGTTGCGCAGCTTTGTCAGGTTCGTATACTGACGTGGGCTATTGCCTGGGGGACGTGCGTAATGCACTAGAGGAGGACGGGTCGTCTCCCAGGCCTGCTGAACTAACGCAACTCCACGATGAGTTCAGGAAGTACGAGATGATCCATCAGGAGGCGAGTCAAACCAACATCGAGCTGCACCAGGCCATGACCCAGCACACCCCCAACCTGCGCCTGCTGCAGGGCCCGCGGGACGAGCTGAGGAAGAGCCTGCCTCAGCTACAACTCAGTCAGGGTGTGTGTGTGTGTGTGTGTAATATATATGAATATTATATTTTGCACAGTGCTATATATTACATACAGTCAGTGTCGACTGTAACACTCGATCTCATGCTCATTCATGTCGTTCTCTTACACCTTGTTGATGAGGGAGGTTACTGGACGTCCGCGCTGACCTGCACGTTAAAGCACAGGTACAACTGTTCCTATTAAATTTGTCCTCGTCCTGTAGATGACCTGTCCTCCTTGGAGACGTTGAAGCGGCTCTGTGGGAAAGTGGACGAGATGCGTAAGCAGAGGACTTCGCTCGAGAAAGAGCTTCGTGACCTCATTCAGAAGGACGACATCACACTTACTCTGGTCACCACCGAGCGGTCGGAGAGAAAGGTATGGTGTGCAGGACCCTTACGAGATTCACCAATCAGTCGGACTTTACGAGTAGCGTTTGATCTTTTCCCCCGACAATGTGTGTTTTAGGTCTTGATTAAGGATCAGATGCAGAAATACGACCAGTTAAAGATGTACATCGATCAGAACCTCACGGCCCAGGATAACATTATTAAAGCCTTGACTGAGGCTAGCGTGGCGAGCGCCCCCACCCGAAAAACCCTCAGCGTCACACAGCAGCAGTATGTGTATCAGCGTATTTGTGTCATTGGGAATTACGTGTCTCTAGATCTCCATTATAGACGTGTGTAGTTCTGGTCGTAACCCACACGACTCGCTCCACAGATGGAACAGCTCCGTGCAGTCCATGGTGGCTTCGTACGAGGCGTACGGGGACCTGGTGAAAAAGGCTGAGGATGGGAAAAGCCTGTATCAGGACATGGAAAAGAAGATCTCCAGCATTCTGGACAAAGTCAAGAGCATGCAGCAGAGCAGAGAGGAGCGGAGAGGTTCCACAGTGGAAAGGTAGGAAAGAACTGCGTTCACCTCAGTCAAAGTTCATGTTCATTTCTTCAGGTTAAAGTTTTTAAATAAGCTGCTTTGAGCATTTTTCTGAGTAGACTCTCCTAACCAGTGTTACTAGGTAACGCGTTAGAGTACTCGGATTACTTTTTTGAGTAATCTAACACGTTAGTGCCACCATTTAACTACTCAGGTATTTAGTTACATTTTCAAAAATGTAATCCGTTATTCAGACAATTTATGTAATCCGTGACCCAGACAGCAGGGATTCCCAATCCGTTAGTGTGTGTGTGTGAGTGTGTGTGTGTGTGAGAAAGTCGTCCTACAAGCCCCACCCCCAATACCCCGCCCCCTCTGTTATTCTATTAGTAGGTGAGATAGGGGTATTAGTAGGTGAGTGAGGGGTATTAGTAGGTGAGTGAGGGGTATTAGTAGGTGAGTGAGGGGTATTAGTGGGTGAGATGGGGGTGTTAGTGGGTGAGTGAGGGGTGTTAGTGGGTGTGATAGGGGTATTAGTAGGTGGGTGAGGGGTATTAGTAGGTGAGATGGGGGTATTAGTAGGTGAGATGGGGGTATTAGTGGGTGAGGTAGGGGTATTAGTGGGTGAGTGAGGGGTATTAGTGGGTGAGGTAGGGGTATTAGTAGTTAACAGATTATGGGCTGAACTTCACCGAGTGATGATGGTAAAATAATTATAAAGGTCTTGACTAAAACAACATGCATGAGGAATCACAAAGGAGTTTTTGTTTTCTGCAACGGAAAATTACTCGAACTAGTTACTTTTATCAGAAAGTAACACTTTAATGTAACTGATTACTTTTTAAAGACAGTAATTTTGTAATGTAATTAGTTACTTTAAAAAGTCACGTCCCCCAACACTGCTCCTAACAGGCTGGATTGTTTACTCCACACCATGCACCATGAACTGGGTCACCATGATTCTGATCCTCATGTGATTTACTCTGACTAGTTTGAGAAAAGACAGAGACAGAGGAGTAACTTCTTTCCTAGGCTTATAGAATATTAGCAATACAACCAAGCCTTGGCCACTTGCCTCCACTTTCTTTAATGGAGTTCAAAGATAAAGTGTTCTTTTTTTCATACTCTTGTTCAGAACACTGCATGGGCAGATCCTGTATATTGGATATAAATAATTTTTATTTCTACAGCACCAAGGACACAGCAAATGATCCTCCTGTACCGGCTCCTCGAAAGTCCAAGATTGAAAACCAAATCCCAGTTCCTCAGTCTCCTTCTGTTTCTTCAGGGCAGGATGTACCCCAGGGCCTGCCCCCGGCTATGGCTTTAGCTAGAGGTCCACCACTTCCTTACGTTGGTCCCCATGGACCAACCCCTCTCACTTGGCCCCCAGGAGCAGCCAGTGCTCCATTTTTAAACCAGGGAATGCCACATTTGGCACCTGCCAATCAACCCACTTATGGCCAAGTTTCAGAAGTCCCGCAACCTATGGTACTTCCACAGCCTCCTCCAGGGTATGTTGTACCTCAACATTTCCAGCCTGGTCCATCCAGTGGCATCACACGAGTTAATCAAAATACTTCAGAAATGCCTCATCAAGGATATATCCCTTCACCCTGGCAGAACTTCCCCGGTGTACCCTTTCCTAATGTTTCAGCAAATTATACTATACCTCCTGAGATGGCACAATCTGCTGCCCGACCAGGTCTGCCTGGACATGTCCCCATGTATGGTCCACAAGATCAACATATGCCCTCGAGCATGGCCAAATCTTCTTCAGCTCAACAAGTGACTCCAGGAACACAGTACCAAGGTTTTCCCCAACACCCTGGCCATCCCATACTCTCTCAGGCACCTGCAACTGCCCTTTTTGGGCAAAGCCAGCCTCCTGGACAGTTCCAAGCTCCAGTTCCACCTCAGAGCCAGTCTCAGGCACCCCCAACTCCTGCTTACTGGCCGACTTTTGGCGCACACACCCAGACCCAGCCTGGCTTCCCAGTTCAGCCCCAAGCCCATGTAGGTCATGTTCTTCCCTCAATTCCATCGACCCAACCTCAGCAAATCCCTGGGTCACTCCAGAATGCCAACCTGTGTTTTCCGGGAGGAACATCTCACAACCAGGAGCAGCCTCTACCTGCCCCAAACGTGTTTCAGCAACCACCTGCTCACTTCAATCCCATGTTTCAGGCTGGGAATCCCCTTCAAAATCAAAACCAAAATATTCCACCTCAGAATAACTCATCTCTTGGACCAGTGACTGTCCCAGTGATGGACAATCCAAATCCCCCTGCACTTACTGGTATGCTCACACCTTCCCCAGCTCACCCCTCACCCTCCAATCAGACGTCTGTACAAGACGAAATGAGCAAACTCAGCATTGCTTCCCAGGGAGGAGCTTCTGATTGTCAAGTCAAATAAAGGTCTCCAGTCTGGATTGTGGGAATAAAATTAGTGAGTCAAACATTCGTAAACCCTCAGCGTGATATTCATGAAAGTTCTTTTGAGTCTATATTTTGAGTAATATTCTGTATTGTAATAATTAAGTTTAATTAGTACTACACCTATTAAGAAAAAAATACTGGCAATGTAACTCAGCCTACTCTTATAAAACCTATGAATAAATGTTGTATTTACATTAAAGTCTTCAGAAAGAGTGTGTGTGTGTGTGTGTGTGTGCACACTTGGTTTCCTTCCAACCAAGTTGGAGCCTGATATGTTGAATCCTAAAAAGAACTAATTAAACAGGTGGAATCAGGTGTGGCTTCTGCTTGGTTGGAAAGAAAACCTGCACACACAGACACACACAGACCGTCTCTTTCTGGAGAAGAATTTATTCTCTTCTCTACATGAAACATGAATAAACTGTACTGTTTCTGTTCTGTAAGTGATGTCTCACTCCTGAGCGTTTCTAACTGCACTGTGTATCCTTCATATTAGTTTCATATTAATTAACACCAATATTAACTATAACATTAATATTAATTAACACTTCTTATATATCTAAATATTTCTGTCTGTTAATTTCTCTGAACGTTATTTGTACATGGGTCGATTTAATAAAGTATAAGATGTTTATCAGGTATGAGCTTGTTGCACTGTCCACACACACACACACACACACCATCTAAACATCCTCCATGCGGCTGGGACAGAAACTCATGGCCTCTCTTCATTTATACAGTTGAGTTAAATTCCTACAATCTACACTGAAATCTAAAAGCCTCCGACTGAGGTCATGTGAGGTGACTGAGGTCATGTGAGGTGACTGAGGTCATGTGAGGTCATGTGAGATCCGACTGTCTGGATCTCTGGAGGAATCTGTACGGCGTGTCGAAACTTTATGATGAAGGTAATAAATATGATCATGTGTGTACACATTCACTGTTAAGACATTTTATAGGACTAATTTATAGACTGTATTTAAGTTTGATTTACACCTCTCTCTCCTGTGACAGACACAGTTCCTTCCTCCAGTCCATTTACAGTCACTCTAGATTTTTTGCTTTTTCTTTTTACATCAGGATCCGGCAGCTGTCCAGCTGTAATTCAGCAGCACAAGCCGAGAGTACAAAACTAAATATAACTTTAAATTACATTTCACCAATTACACCCCCACTTCCTAAATTATCTGGCAATTAAATGTAAACATCCACTCAGAGTTTTATTGAACTTTGTCTACTTACCCACCAGTGCCTCCATGGACATAATAATAATAATAATTATTATTATTAAAAAGAACACAGAGTGGCTTAGTCCAAGTCTGGACTTTAATCAGATTCAGATCCTTAAACCATTCACACTTGAAAACCAACATGGCTGAATTAAACAATTCTGTAAATAAGGGCAGGTCAAATTCCTCCACAGTGATGTGAAAGACGCCGTGTCGTTTATCACAAACACTTGATTGCAGTCGTTGCCGCCAAGAGTGGAATAATCAGTTATTAGCTAAATTTGTATTGTCATGCAAACAAAGACTGAACACCAGCTAAGTTGCGTTTACGTCCGGGAGCCGTTATAAAACCTGTCAGTAGAAAGAAGCAAAGTGAGTTCATTTATTTTACTAATTTATTTTTAATTTTTGCGTTTTCTTGAAGACGTAGCTCCATAGGTCCCAGGAACGAGTCAGGAAGCAAGAAGAAAAAGGAGCCACTTTAGTGTAAATTAAGACAGAAATCATTGCTAAAAAAAAAGCAGCCGGTGTGAAGAGCACATGTGTAAAGGAATCATAAATTAAGGTTAATTGAGCTTTAATGTCTATTTATTTCATATTTTACTTCATTTTCATGTCTTTTCTAAATGTTTTGATATTCAAAAATATAATTATAGTGTTGGAAATTGGTAATATTGGTGATATTTCTTGGTGTCTGGAACGGATTATCTGCATTTACATTATTTCCTCTGGGACAAAGTGTTTCACAATACAACATTCCACCTTAAGAACTCGCCTCCGGAACGGATATAACTCGTATGCTGAGGTACTGCTGTATTCGGGTTATTTTCGTGTAATATTACATTTTGTTTGATGATCTGAATTATTTAAATGTGACAAATATGCAAAAAAATATGTAAATACATTTTCACGTAACTGTATGCAGCACAGTGTCATGTGTTTGGTGCGTTTCCCCTGGATAGGCTGGCTTGTGTTTTTTATATTGCCCATAGTGTGTGTGTGTGTGTGTGTGTGTGTGAGTGTGAGAGAGCCAATCAGCCATAACATCTTAAAACATGTTAACAAAACTGTTGAAAGAATCTCGATCAGATTGGAGTCGATCAAAAGATGAACAGTCTTGTGATATTCACACAATTCAGTGTTTATTCTAAATGAAAAGTATTAATCAGATTAAAAATGTGAAAAAAGCACCTTGTTAATTAATTAGTTATCCATTGGAACATTTGTTTTTGTTGTGACGTGACAGACGTGGTGGAGACGTGTCATGTTTTCTATCAGAAGTGTCTGGGAGACAATGGCGGGGTCGGGGTTCTCGGTCTGTCCAGTGTGTGTCTGGAATGTACCGGAACTTTATGTTCTTACATGTGGGGAGAATCCTACGTTTCTTCTCGTTACGCGGTGAGCTTCCTACGTGTGTACCAAACGGGTCCTTTAATCACAGTGACATCATCACGGTTCCAGTGTTAGGGTGTGCAGGCTTTCCCCAGACGGGGGTTGGGCGTCCTGGAGGACATGGGGCTATAGCCGGGCTCAGAGCCTCGTCTGGGCCGCGGGAGGACTTTCGCTTGTCTGGATCGTCCCGGGGATAATTTGGGGGATTTGGGGAGCTTATAGAGGAAGACGTTATAGTGCAGCGGTGGGCTGGTGTCTGGGTGCGTCTTCGCCTGGTTAGGGAGGAGGAGCTCCAAATCGATGGTCACGCCGTTCTACAGGTGAGAAGACAGAACAAAAAAAAAAAGGAACAAAAACACACCAGGTACATGGAGTACATTTACTACACACACACACACACTAAAACGAATGATATACTCAATGTGTAAAGGTTTGTGTACTCAAAAATACCAAATGTAAAATTATAGATCAAAACAGAACTGGTGATAAAAACAAAACAGTTAAAGTTACAGACATGACGCTGAAAGAAGAATAAACCAGTGGCTCAGTTCTGCTGGTTCTGTTGGACTGGTTTGGGTTTGGGAAGAGTCACTGCAGATCTTATAACGAAACGTTTCTATAGTGATGGGAGGGATCTGTTCCAGGACGACGACGCCCACACGGCACGAGACCTCGCTGATGAGGATGAAATGATGAGTGGAGGTGTTAGATCGCGACTCTACCACCAGCACCGTGTTCAGCAGTGTTCAGGTCCAGACTCTGAACATTTAACCTGCTCCTGTTTGGTCTGTTGTTACTTTAATTTGTCACATGTCTGTGTGTGTGTTCATAAAGAACATGTGATGGAAAGCAGCTGTGTTTAGGAGTTTTAGTCCAGCAGGGGGTTGAGTGTGGAGGATTTAGAGGTTGCAGCAGCAGCGGCGGTGGAGCATGGTGTCCTGAATGATCTGATGGGTGTGACCGTGTCATGTGAGGAACAACACCTGGACAGGATGTCTGGAGATTCTGCATGGCCTAGCAGCGTCAAATCATTCACTTCTATGATGTAGGTGTGTTTGAGGGATGAGGGAGTTCTGGGCTTGTTACTAGTGAAATAATGCACATTTACACCACAATGTTCAGGGTCAGGGGTTTAAGGCATTGGACTACGGTTCAGAAGGTCTCAGGTTCAAACATCACATGAGTGAGGTCTTAAACCCTCAACTGCTCAGATGTATAATGAGATAAAATGCAAGTCGCTCTGGATAAGGGCGTCTGCTAAAATGCCCAAATGTAAATGTTCAGTAGCAGCCCAGGTGTGTGTTCAAGCCATGCACAAGATCCAGAAGACGAGAGAGCAGGACAGATGGACAGAAAGTGTGTGAGAGAGATAAGAGGAGGAACGGTGGAGTACAGGAACACACTGGGACCAGCTCAGTCGTGTCAACAATAAAACTTTATTCAAACAAACTCTGACTTTATCATCACTCATGGACTATTTCTAAATAAAAACGTGAAATCTTAAGTACATCAAGAGGATCGAAATAACAACGATGATGAAACAAAACACTGCTTTTACAGGAGGACTAAATCAAACATCGGCCCACTCGCTCACTCATACACACACACACACACACACTCGCTCAGACATAAAGAAAAAAATAACAGTAAAACTTATAAATCTCTGATGTTAAACATTAAAACATTACAGACGTCCCCTACGTCTCTCTCTCTCTCTATATATATATATATATATATACTGTATACGTATATAAAGTGTAAAACGACACCAGTGCATGCAGCTCCACATGAGGCGGACAGAGAGGAGGGCAGAAAGAGGCGGAGTGACAGCAGGCGGGGCTCACGTTGAACTTACACACCGAGAGGCTGAAGCATGGTGCATGATGTAGTGTGACACTGACAGCAAGCGAGAAGCAGAGGGGACGTGAGTGTGTGGCGTTTAAAAGCAAATACAGTGGAACCTCGGATTACGAGCATAATTCGTTCCGGAAGCCGCTCGTATTCCAAAACACTCGTAAACCAAATTTAATTTCCCCATAAGAAATAATGGAAACTCAAATTATTCGTTCTACAGCCCAAAAAAATAAATACATAAAAATAATTAACACAAAATATTAAGTAAAAATAAAACAAATTAACCTGCACTTTACCTTTTTTAAAAAGTAAAAATAAATCCCAACAGATAAGTGTTTCCGTTTGTGCGCGCAGGCGCTGTGTGTGTGTGTAATGTGCATGCACACACACATTAACGGAGAGACTGTTTTATCGAAAAAATTAGCAAGGAACATCGCTAGTCACACTCGAGTGAGCGCAAACTAACGGAATCACTGCTGTAAAGTAAAAACCAAAAATAAACAAATAAACCTGCACTTTACATTTGAAAAAAATCGCGACTGAGCGAAGTTTCTGTGTAAGACAGAGAGTGTGTGTGTCTATGTGTGTGCGAAGCCGAAAGGAGTTGGGCTACACACACACCCACACACAAACACACACAGACACACACACACAAAAAAAAACACACTCTCGCCTTTAAAGCCCCCCTCCCACCTCCAACTCCTTTCGGCTTCGCACACACAGACACACACACTGTCTGCCTTACACAGAAACTCCGCTCTGTCGCGAAGCACAACAGGCTGATACAGAGAGGGAGAGAAAAAAATATATCTTTACCCTCTAATGAGACTTGCTTTTGCTTTACACATGTGCTGTACACACACGCGTACAAACACAAAATAAAATATGTTTTACACACACACACACGTGGTCACAGTGTTATAGTAAACAGTACACGGGTGCACGGATGTTGATTATACCAGTGAGAGACG
>JAQMYK010000023.1:17533547-17543707 GCA_030014345.1 Clarias buthupogon | reverse complement strand
TGTGCGAGTTCCCTCTCCTTCACAAACACCACCACGGCCTTGTTCATCCGCGACGCGGACATGATGTTCTCACACCCGATACACTCACCTTCCGCTAGTAACACCTGCTCCACCGACACCACCGTGCTCACCTCACAGCGCACCCCGTGACGGAGTGACAGAGGACGGACATCACCGCTCGGGTGAGCCGCCATCCCTGCACCGCGCCACCGGGTCAACAGCTACACACACCGCGGATTAAAAACTAATAACGCTGCTGCTAGATGTTTAATATATTTATATTATATATATTATGTATTTGTGCTTTAGAAAAAAAGCTCAAAAGTGTTTGAAAAGTTTTCAAAAGATTTTGAAAACGCTCATTCGCTCTCACACCACGCTCCACACGCTGCTCTCACACCACCTCCCAGCATGCACCAGAGTGAGAGAGAAGGAGAGAGAGAGAGAGAGAGAGAGAGAGAGAGAGAGGGATAGAGAGAGACAAAGAGGGAGAGAGAGGGATGGAGAGAGAGAGGGAGAGACAGAGGGAGAGAGAGAGAGAGAGAGAGAGAGGGAGAGAGAGAGAGAGGGGGAGAGAGACAGAGAGGGAGGGAGAGAGAGAGAGAGAGAGAGGGGGAGAGATGGAGAACCACGTTCACATTAATCATTTTATTCATTTGTGTTTAGAGCTTTTAATAAGAGACACACTACCATGAAGGTGCACACCGCCCCCTGGTGGACAGTGTGATCATGTTCCCGTCCCTTTAGCGAGACACGGGTCATGTTTTCAGAATATTATTACATAAACATGACTAAACACTGCAGCCACGAGGAGCTCATGCAGTGTGAAACCTCACTGTTCTAATGTTAGATATTAAACAACATACACGAATCACATAAACATACACATGATCAGGTCCATAAATATTTGGACACCGGCCTATTTGTGGGTTTTTTTTAGCTGTGATGTTCGCACTCAAAGTGGAGACTTTCAGCTTTTATATCCAAATGCAGGTCGATCCCAGAAGTACCCTGTTCCAGGCATCAAGAGACACGAGACAGGGGCGGAGCCTCATCATCACTCACCTTGGCCTTGGTGGCAGCAGAGGCCAGAGCGGCTGCAGCGGCCGTGGCGATATTCGCCTCCATCAACTCGAGTTCTGCCCTCCTCCTCCTGTCCCCATGTTCCCCATGGGCCTGGACCAACTCCAAACCTTCCTCTTCATCACGCACAAACACACACACACACACACACACACACACACACACACACACACACAGAGGAAGAAGTGGTGATTAATACAGACAGTTTGATCTGCGTCACGTTACATTTGATTTCAGAATAACGTATTTATGACACGTGAGATCTGAAAACACAAACCTGCTTTGCTCTCCTCTCCTTTCTCTCCTTCAGTCTCGTCCTTTTCTTCATTTTTCACTCGCTCTCCCTCTCCTGCAGTGCTCTCCCCCATCACCTGAGAGGAAGAAAAAAAAAAAAATAGCAGAAAAGCCGTATGATGATTAAATAATAACGGGTTCAGACGCCACTTAACACTTCTGTAAGGAGGGAACCTGGGCAGACACACCTTCTCATGGTGGTCCGTGTCAAACTCCAGCTTCTCCAGTCTGGTCCCTTCTAAAGTGAAGGTCAGAAAAAGTTACACAATAAATATACTTTAATAGTTAGTGGACACATGCATGTGCACTTTATCATTTCACACGGTGACGCTGGAGGAAACATATTACAAATGAAAGAAGCGTAGTTATGGGTTCAGAGCCTTGGCCTAAGGCCGTGCCGGGTGAGCTCAGGTGTGCGTGTGCGTGTGTGATGTTTGCTTTGATTATACTGAGACGTCTCTTGAATGTGCCTGGAGTCCACCTGTGGTCGAGTCATCTAATAATAGTCTAGACAGGAACAGATTCGTGAGACTAAAATCACAACAAAACCCAAACCAGGAAGAACCACAATCATCCGCGACTGAACCTCAAGAGCTAATTATGGAGAAAACCCGGTACTGCTGATCGAGTGACTAATCCCTCCCCCTACAGCGGAGTGGGTGTGGTCGGCGTGTACCATATGACTGTATCACTCAACTACTGTACTACTCTACTACTGTATTACTGTACTACTCTATTACTGTACTACTTTATACCTGTATTACTGTACTACTTTATACCTGTATTACTGTACTACTGTATTACTGTACTACTTTATACCTGTATTACTGTACTACTGAACTACTGAAATTACTCAACTACTGTACTACTGTATTACTTTATACCTGTACTATTGTACTACTGTATTACTGTACTACTTTATACCTGTATCACAGTACTACTGTATTACTGTACTACTTTATACCTGTATCACAGTACTACTGTATTACTGTACTACTGTACTACTGTATCACTGTACTACTGTACTACTTTATTACTGTATCACTGTACTACTGAAATTACTCAACTACTGTATTACTCTACTACTGTATTACTCTACTACTGTATTACTTTATTACTGTATTATTGCACTACTGTACTACTGCACAGCCTGCCTGAGTGTACTTAGGACTACAGACTGTAGTATAAGTACCGGTCTTTTCCAGGGGGTCTGTCTCGGGTCCGGATATGTTACTTGACGACATTCCAAAGGTGGGCTCGAGTTCTGCTAGACTCTGTCCAGGATCTTGGATTATGAGGACGGGGGGATTGAGCAGCTCTGGAGACGCGTGTTCTCGAACCCGGGAGAACTCCTCTGAGAACAACAGGAGGAAAGACATTCAAGGAATACGGTACATCTTAAAGTAAAATAATTTCATCTACACACACACACACACACACACACACACCCAGGGCAGCCTTGGCAGCAGCAGAGGCGACTCGGGGGTCCACCACTGAGGCGAGGAAGGCCACAGTGCTCATGACAGGGTTCCCTGACTGGCTGAAGGGAACAGGCTGGTATGCCAGAGGACCCATGGACGCCTCCGAGTTCTCCAGGTACGGGTCCTCTATGGGCAAGCGCAGGAAGTGCAGGATACACTCGTCCTGTGTGCGGCTCCCCACATGCTCAGAGACCTTATTCCAGTCATCTTTATACATCTCTAATGCCTGAGAGAGAGAGAGGAGTACACATCCCTAAAATATTCTATCTAAGAGACATATTTAAAACCGGTCTGGTCCCCTGTCTCACCTCCAGAAGCAGCAGAGTCTCCTGTTCCGTCCACTCACGTCCTGCGTTTGCTCCTTTGGTCTACACACACACACACACACACACACAGCTTAAAGTGGCGGCGCACAACAGCACAACACACATCTTCCTGTAGCAAATATATGGTGTGTGTGAGAGAAAGAGACATACCTTGGGATGCTTCTTTGCATAAATATCGGTTCGTAAGCCAAAGTTCTGAAGGTCTGAAGGCTTTTCTTTGCTCTTCTCAGGGAAATGGAGCATGTGTTGAGAGGCTGTAACCTACACACACACACAATAAAACAATTAGAACATCACAGAGAGTTAGAATTACAATCAGTGTGAATATCTGTGTGCGTGTGTGTGTGTGTGTACCTGTAATGGTCTGTGCTGCAGGGGGACCAGCGCTGTGGGACTGTCTGTGAGAACGTTAAAGTGAGGTGTGGGTGGAGGACCCATAGGGAGAGGTCTGCTCTCAGCATCCACCTGGTAATTGATCACACCCCACTGCTCCAGGAACGCATGGACCCTACACACAAAGCACATTCAGGGTAAAAACAGATACACACACACACTCACACACTCCTGAACAGTAATAAATTACTTCTTTGCTTTAAACCAGAGAAATACTGAGAGCACCGCCCCCTACTGGACAAACCCAGAGACTGGATTCCAGCGATATATTTATCTTGACAGCCAGACAGAGACAGATCTAGTGTAGTCTCCTTGGTTGTTATTAATCAGATACTACAGTGCAGTCAAACGCTCGAATCTGACTGGCCAGAAGGTGGCCATTATTTTTGTGAAACAGCAGGCAGGTCCAGCAGTGATGTGAACCACTACTTTATATTCATACACTCTTTCTAACACAAAGACAAAGAGCATGCACTCAGTCGCACTCCGGATCAGTCTCTCCTTATCGCTCGTGGAGATGACGGCCTCTCCCACCGTGAAGACCGCTGCTTCGATGTTGTGGATTCTTCTCCAACCATCATCACAGACAAGCTGCAGGATGGTTCCAACATTTTCAGGGGTTGCGCTCACTGAAGACCGTCCTGATCTATCGTCGTCTTCCAGTGAAGTGTCAAAACACCTCAAATGACTGGTTGCAGCATCGCCGAGTCATGTCAAACGTCTGTGTGGAAGATTTGCCCGGTTTCACACAGAATTTCACAGTCGCTCTTTGTTCCAACTTGCTGTCCATGATGGAATAGCAGACGTGGTAATGAATATCATGTAGTCACATGGTCGAGCACAGCTCCTGATGCAGGATGTCTTTCAGCACACTGACTGATGGAGGTCGTGCTCACCGTGTTTGTGCGTGCAGCATTGTGTCCACACTCACCACCAAACTATCACACCTGGGACTCGGATCATCTCTGTGTCAGTGGATCTCCAACTTCCTAACTGACAGACCACAGGCAGTACGGATGGACGGACATGTCTCAGCCTCCATCACTCTCAGCACTGGAGCCCCCCAGGGTTGTGTTCTGAGCCCCCCTGCTGTACTCATTGTACACCTATGACTGCGTGGCCACTACGAACTCCACCAAGGGTGTTGTTGTAAAGGGTGTTATTCCTTACTCACACACACACACACACAGACACACACACACACACCTACCTTATAAGTGCACACACGTCTCCTGTGAGGTTGCGTCTGCAGGAGGTGGAGGTCAGGTACTCCTGAGGATTTAGCCGGTACGTGTCGATCATGAAGTTACGATAAGCCAAATATCTGCAAACATCAGTAACACACTCAAAGTGTACACCTCACACTTCAGCTTGTACAGAAGTATGTGCACCCCTGACCATCACACCCATTTATCTCCCTGCGTTTGCTGTTATAACGCGTTTCACACGCCTGGAAAGGCTGTACGCTGGGGGGGGTTAGGAGAGCCACAAACAGCTGTGATGGTCACAGAGTGTATAAATGTGTGTGTGTGTGTGTGTGTGTGTGTGTGACCGTACATCTCTGGTGTTTTGGACTTGTTCTTCCCGTTGAAGAACTCGGGCAGCGCTCTCCTCTCTATCCGATGAATACTGAAACAGATTCACACACACACACACACACACACACACACACACACACACACACACACACACACACATTACCACTCTGCTCGCTAGCGACACTCAGTGACAGCATGTATGTAGACACGTACAGAAGGTGTGTTACTGATACAGACGGCAGAAACGAGCTCGAAACGTATTTAAACAGGAAGGAGTTTATAAAGTGAACTATTTTGACCTCACTGTGTCCTTGACCTCATTTAAAGCAATTCCAAAATCTAATCAGTGGATCTGCAGGGTGCAGAGGTAATCCCAAATAAACCCTAAATAAATTTAACTATTAGCTCTGGAGATATCACACTAACGAGGAGCTCGGCTGGATGGACTGATTAACTAATTAACTAATTAATGAACTAATTAACTATAGAATTCTACTTTAATAGGCTTTATATTTAGCGGTTTTATTATTTTTCCAGAACAGAATAACCTTGTAAGTAACTGGACACCTAATTCACTGTAGACTGTGTGTGTGTGTGTGTGTGTGTGTGTGTGTGTGTGTGTGTGTGTGTGTGTGTGTGTGTTTTTTTTCCATGCACAAACACTGTCCCATAAAAAAAAAAATGACCTGACGTGACCCACCAGTTATAGTCAAACCAAGAGGCGTAGCTGGGTATGATGATGTGGTGAGTCTGCTCTGTGGCGCTCTCCTCTCCTTCCAGCCCACGTCCAAACTCCCGCTCCTCCTCATCCTGAACACACACACACACACACACACACACACACACAGCTGATTATTAGCACATGTTTAAAAATCCACACCTCATAACTCTACCCCAGGTGAGTGCGGGTGTGTGTTACTGATCTGGTGCAGTTAGTCCTCCACTCACCCTGACTCCAGACATGAACTCATCATCCTGGTCGTCTAAAAAAAAGAAAAACAAAAAGCAGCATTACACAGACCACGCTTATAACGACTTATAAACACTAACATGAGTTAAGAAACGAGCAGATGGTCATACCCAGGTCAGCCATGGTTCCTCCTTTCACTGGTGTGTTCTCGCTGTCCTTCTTCAGGTTTACTGTCACCAAGGAGAAAGAACAATAATCAGACTGACATCCAGGAGTGCGTTAGATACAGGATTATCGTTACAGACTGACTGGAGGGAACAGAAATGAAGACACACACCATTTTTAGGCAGTTTGACCTCCTCCATGTTAGGCACCGGTGTCGGGTCCTCCATGTCTTTAGTCAGGTCTTCTTCAGGCTCCGCCTCTTCCTGCTGGCCACGCCTCTTATATGAACTGCAGATTACATCACATACATACATACATACATACGCTTTATTAGGAAAACCTGTACAACATTAGATTTTATCCAAATCATCCCTAAAACTTCAGGTTCTGTTCATAACTTCAGCTTTTAAACAATTTTAGGTGCTGATGATCTCCATGGATGTTCACACACACACGCACACATATATACACTGACCCCTTTTTCCCTCCTTTCTTCCTGGACTCAGATGAGGGCGGCGAGGGGGAGCGCCGTCGCTTCTTACCGGACGTTTTGCATTCCTAATGGAGAAGAAAAACCACCAAGAGATCAAACAGTGGTGGAACAACAGGGGAGAGAGAGAGAGAGAGGGTAAAGTTCTACCTCCTCATCCCGGGGGTAGATGCGCCTCCGGAACACCACGCCCCTCCTGCTCTCGTCCACCTCGTAGTCTTCCTCATTCATCCACTCGTTGAACACGTCTGTGTCGAGAAGCCACTTCGCATGGACCTGAGGAGGAACGCAGAACATCAGCGTACACGTGCAGAGACATTTACTCGGTTAACACCACCGTCACTACACAGTCAAAAGTATGTGCACCCCTGACCATCACGTCCACATGAGGTTCCTCAAAATGTCTGTGTTTCCTGCAGCGGTACAGTTCCCCTTCGAAGGAACTAAGAAATATTATCCTGCATGACGACGCCCCTGTGAGATCCACAAAGTCAGTTCAGTGGAGACATGCTGCGTGATGGAGAGTGTTGGAGCAGGAGAACCTGAGAGCTCGACCCCACCGAACTGGGATGAACTTAAGCCTGAGCTCACTAACGCTCCTGCAGACTGTGGGGAATTAGGACTGTGGCTGTCAAATATTTTAGTAATCCATTATTCTACCAAAAATTTAATCGATTAATCGCAATCGTAAATTTTGTGCAATACATTCTTATTTTAAAGACTTTTCTCAGATGCGAAAACTAAAAAAAAAATTATTTCAAATGACTAAGTATCAAAAAACTAAGGCACACATTGAAATAAATAATTATACAAAAACATTAAGTTGTGCAACTAAACTTTCAGAACTAAAAGTTTCTAAATCTACAGCTCACGACATAACATAAGCCTTTACTGACAATTTCTGTCATTTTCTCTTGCTGGTTTCTTCATCTCTTGGCTCTCTGATATTTTTATCGCTCCCTTTCATTTTGTATCCCGCAACAGACAGAACGCTCCCTCAAACCTTCCGCTTTCTTAGGTGACGTAAGCGCTTCTTCTTCATCTGTGTTTACTGGCGGCTTGTATCCGGAAGCGCGCTGTGTCACGGCAAACAAATAATTGCACACAAACACAACGGAAGCTTTTAAAATTAATTAAAAGAAGCTTTGAGGCAGAAGATTTTGCCTCCATCATTTTTTGTAATCGAATTACTCGAGGAATCGTTTCAGCCCTAGTGGGAATGAACACAAATTCTCACACTTGTACACACACACACACAAACACTCCAACATCTAGTGTAGAGCCTTCACAGAAGAAAAGAGTGGAGCGTGTTATAACAGCAAACACACGGGGAGATTAACCTGGAACCAGGAACATGTGATGGTCAGGGGTGCACATACTTTTGGTCATACAGTGTTACCTTAAAGGCCACACCTTTAAATGCCTAAGGGACAAGTTTGTACATGTACAGAGGTGTACACGACGCACCCCGAGTAACTGACAGGTCACTCACCTTCCACGGCCGCTCTGGAGGCGGAGCTTCCTCTACGTCCACGTCAGCGTCGCTGACCGACACCCAGGAGTCATAACTGTCCGGATACATCCCCCAGTGCACCATCACGTGCTGACTGACCCGCAGAACCGGCCTGAACCAGTCATCTGGGGGGGGAGTGGGGGAAGAACACACATGCTGTTAATGTACATGTATACAAGTTAACTATAGTAGGTGTATATAAACAAACACACACACACACACACACACGCACACGCCCACACACACACGCCCGCACGCGCACGCCCGCACGCGCACGCCCGCCCGCACGCACGCACACGCGCCCACACACACGCCCACACACACGCCCACACACACGCCCACGCCCACCCACACACCTTCCTCTCCTGAGGCGGGGGAGGGGTAGATGTGATGGGAAGCTTGAACCCTGTCCTCTGTGACTGAACCCTGAGGGAGAGAAACAAACAGTAACATCACTGCAAATAAGAACCACCATGTCCTCGTGTCCATGTCTCCGTCCACACCTTGTGCCTCATGATGATGTCTCCGAATTTTTTGGCCTGCTTCTGGTCCAGCTCAGGTGAAAGGTAAACCACGGGCCTGCTCAGAAGATTATTCTAAACACACACACACACACACACACACACACACACACAGAATTAAAGAAATGTGAACTGCGGTGATGGTGTGTATCTCATGGCTGTGAGTATGAAGGTGTCTTTCACTCCTCACCTGTACGAGCGTTTTCTCCACACTGAGGAACATCTCTACGTTGCGGTCCACTCGGGACGGGTTCTGCAGGTCGAGGCGGCGCCTACAAGCAGTGGAACAGAACATATTGAACAAACACACGTCACTTAAATTCATACTGATAAAGGTCATAAAAATATGTAGGAAAACCCTTGTGTGTGTGTGTGTGTGTGTGTGTGTGTGTGTGTGTGTGTGTGTGTGTGTGTGTGTGTGCGCGTGTGACATTGGTGATGTGAAGCCCGATCACTCACCAGCCCTGCTCGGTTTTAAACTTATACACAGAACCAAGGATGTGACAGAGAGCGCCCCCTGGCTTCATATCTAGAAAACACTTCACCTATTTAAAAAAAAGGCCAGGTTAAATAAATATATTAGTGTGCGGCTCTGATATGAACAGAACAGAACAGATGTCTGATGGAGCGAGAGCAGTGTCTCACCGGCAGTTTAGTGAGACCCGGGTCACTGGCTTTACGGCCGAACACATCCTCCTGAAACTGCAGGAGCTGGACGACCAGCGCTGAGAGAGCCTTACTGGAGGGAGCGTCAACCTGCACATACTGGGAATGAAAAGGAAGAGAGGGTTAAGTTTAGCAGCTCAGGGTAAATACAGGGATTATCAGTGTTTCTCATAAGGTTACCAAGAGAAACGGAAGCGCTGCGTGTGTGTGTGTGTTCATGCGTGATAATGACGAGACCAGAGAGCAGCGCTATACACAATATGGATATCGTCATGGTAACCAACCCAGCTCTCTATTGCCAAGTCATTCGAACCTGTTAAAAACACCATGGTGACCTGCTGTAAGACAAGCCGTGCTAGACTCGAACCGGGACTAAAAGTGATTGACAAGTACAGAAGACTTCAGTCACAGTACGGTGATGAGACTCTTAGCCGCAGTAAAACATCTGAACCGTTGCAAACGCTTTAAAGAATACATACGTGAATGACACGACCCCGGCCGAGGTGTCTCTGAGCCCACTGCAGTCGATCCCGTGAGCAATTCAGCGAGTGGGACAACCCCGCCCCAAGGTCCTGACCTCGCTCCAAGGCATTAAAGGAGTTCCTGGGAGGCCGGTGTTTCAGACTTGAATCATGTCTCCGGCGTACTGAGTGAACTTTCTACCTTGATGGTGTCCAAGCACCAGTGACACACTGTGATAAGAGCATTAGTGTATCAGGGGATTATAGAGAGACATAAAGGGAGTGTTTACTCTCAGGACTGTGTTCTGTTATTCTGTAC
>JAQMYK010000023.1:17519543-17533447 GCA_030014345.1 Clarias buthupogon | reverse complement strand
TATCAGGGGATTATATAGAGACATAAAGGGAGTGTTTACTCTCAGGACTGTGTTCTGTTATTCTGTACAATCACAAGTCCCGCTTTGACTTGAACACACCTTGTAAATGTGAAAGGTCTGAGTTAAACAGATGAGTGTGTTCTGATCATCCTCAGGATCTGTCCTCATACCAGTACAGGAGTGATGTAATTATTACTGGGAGCACTGGGACACCGTGTAGAGATGTAAACAATCCCCAGGTAAACAACACGTGTGTGTGTGTGTCGTCAGTTCAGGTCTGTCCCTAATGACGTGATGCTACTTAGCGCTGTCACACACCTAATTATCCGACACACACACACACACACACACACACACACACACTGATATTAAATATAACACACCTGCGGTTTCAGTCATTAAAGATTCATTAATAATCAGACGGCCGCGCCGCTCCTGTGACACCCCAGGTACAGTTAGCCACCTAGCTTAGCATCACTGATATATATATATATATATATATATATTTTTTTTTTTTTACCTCAGAAAGCCGCGCTTACCTTCTTATAATGCTTCCCGATCCAGGTGCGGATGTTGTCGAGCTGTGTCAGGGTCTCCGCGGTCTCCCAGAACTCAGCACACGGTCCCCCGTCCTTCCTGCGGCTCAGTGCGGAGCTGCCGGCCGCCTTCTCTCCCGCCGAGCCCGCGGTCTGCGCCGCCATTGTTACCGCGCTGTAACACACACAGACCCGTGCGGCGAAACGCACTAGACGCTTAGAAAAGTTGACGCACTAGCGCGAGCGCGCATGCGCTCGCACGCGTGTCGCCAGCAAAATCTCGTCACGATCTCGCGATACTTCCTGTACAGCATGTGGATAATAATGTAACCAGCGCTAGGAATTATATGGTCTTCACCCGGGCCAAACGTCTAATCTAGTTCTCATTATTTAAAATCATGATTAAGCTTATAAAAAAATAAAGAGGTGTAAGAAATGTTATTTTAGCTTTCGTTTAATAAAATTATGGGCACCACTAATAATAATAATAATAATAATAATCCTTATTATTAAAACAATAGTGCGCTCGCACACTATGGTGTCATAAGGCTTAGGTCATAGTGTTTGGGCAATAATAATAATAATAACTCCACTGGAGCTGTATTCAGTCTGCTGAAGGTCCTTTCTCCCCTGCAGGAAGCAAAATGCTTATAAACTCGTGCTTTATTTATGTTTGTGAGCTCATATGCTTATTAACGAATCGTATTTTATTAATGGGCAGCATGATGGTTTAGTGGTTAGCACTGTGGTCTCGCACCTCCAGGGTCCGGGTTAGATCCCCACCTCGGGGATGTGTAGGTGTGTATGTGTAGTTTGCATGTTCTCCCCGTGCTTGGAGGGTTTCCTTGCCGGTTTCCTCCCACAGTCCAAAGACATGCAGGTTAGGCTAATTGGCGTTCCCAAACTGCCCGAAGTGTGTGAATGTGAGTGTTGACCTGATGTCCTACCACGGTCATAAAATGAGTATATATATATATATATAGTAATAATGAGTATATATATTCATTATTACTATATACAATAGTAATCATCGCTGCACTCTACGGTCTCTACTTGGTCTACAGAGGTTCCTAGATAGATGAATGGATGGATTTTTAATTATTGTTTTAATTAATTGGCCAATAAGTGATCCTGAGTATCTAGGGGTGTGTGAGTTGTTATCCTATAATAACTGGTGTGTAAGGAGGTTAGAGTGTCTGTATTATGTCTGATCCTAACTCAGGCAAATAAATCAAATGAAACACTGATGTTATGCTACACAGAACCTCCGCACGGATATAACAAGAAAACACACACCTCTAGAATTAGAAATATTTATTATTAGTGAACGTAGAGTCTGTGATGTGCACAAACCCTAAAGCTTTCCGCACGTGCGCTCTGTAGTGATCCGCTCAGGACTCCTGCCCGTGTTTAAGGCTGGGCCAGAGGACGGCGCATGCGCGCTGAGCGCACCGAGTGTTGGAGACGGGCAGAGAGACGGACTGCTCGGGGAAACCCGTCGCTTCCTCTTGAACATAAAGCACACCTGTCTCGAACCGGGTGTCCGCGGTGTCTCGGCGCGCGCTGTGCGGCCATGCGGACAGACCGAGGATGCATTACTACTGCAGCCGCACCGGAATGAGCGCGAGCGGCGGCGGCGGGCCCGGGGCGGGGGGTCCGCAGAGCTGCTGCGGTGGAGGAGGAGGAGGAGGAGGAGGGCTCGTGAACGGAAACGGCGGTGGAGAGATCACCGAGGCCCGTGCGATCGGTGAGTGGGAGAGCGCCACCTGTGATCCCGCCGGCGCGAGCGCAGACAGCACGGTCACGCGGGAACAACCGGAGGACGGAGCGGCGGCAGCGGCGGCGCGCGGAGACTCCCGGTGCTGCAGAAGGAGCGCGGCGCCGGTGAGAGGCGAGGATCCGCGCGGCTTTAATGCTGATGGAGAGGACGGCGGGCCGCGGTGTGCGCGGGGAACCGGGACCACGGCGCGGAGAGGCGCGTGTCACACCGGCGCTCGGGAGTGTCGGGACTCGGAAGCGGCGGTCAGCAAACGCCGGGGATGCAGTTACAGCGGGGCCTCGAAGAGGGCGTGTTACTCCGGGACGAGCGCGGAGGAGGAGGAGGCGGTGTTGCACTGCGGCGGCTCGGACCCTCATACCGGCCTTGTCCGAATCACACAGAGCCGCGCGGAGACGGCGATACCGAGCCGGCCGGGAGGAGCTGGGGGTGTGAGGGTGACGTGTGAGGTGGAAGGTGCTGGCGGTGTGATTAACGGAGAGCGGCGCGGCTGCAGGACGGCCAGAGGGCGCGTGAGGCTGTACCGCATGCGCTCCTTCCTGGCCTCTACCGAGGGGCCGAGTGCAGCCGGTGTCCCCGTGACTCCGTTCTCACACCACGGGCACGGCACGCCTCGGACACAGCAGACACCCCAGCTCAGCCGCGAAGGCGGGTCCGGTAAGGGCGGCCCAGCTGTGAACGGCCATGCGCGCGCGGGGGCAGTCGGTGATGCCCCTGGACCGGGGTCGAGGCAGGTCGAGGCGGCCCAAGTGGAGGCCAAGAAGCGGCAGGTGCAGCTCCGAGAGAGAACGGACACGTTGTGGCGCCGCCTCCAGGCAGTGCAGGTGAAACAGGTGGAGCGACACGTCACGCAGCAGCTGGAGGACCTGCGCAGAGCCGCCGTGACCCCGAGCTCGGCCGACATCCGCCGCTTCACGCGCAGCTGCACTGAGGCTCTGCGCACGGCTGGGGGCGCCCTGGACTCGGACCAGACCGCCAGCAGCTCCGGGGGAGGCAGTGACAGTGAGGAGGAGGAGGAGGAGGAAGAGGAGGAGGAGGAAGAGGTGGGGAGAGGAGGCCGATCAGGGTGAGAATCAGAGCGGGACAATGCGCAGTGTACATGAACATCACACCTTACACTGTTTACAGCAGGGGGGGTCGAACCTGTAACCCAGTGGGTCGGAACGGAAAAGTCAGTTTACTAGAATCCATAACATTAAAACATAGAACACATAAACATCTGCTCTTTCACCTCTGCGAACAACAACAATAATAATTTACAGAGAAAAGCAAGATTGAATAAAAGTAGTTAATTTGAAAATTGGCCAAGGTTACAGCACTTTTTTTATGTACTTATTTAAAATCTTGGAAATGCAGAATTACATCATTTTATTTACTTATACCCTGTGAATATAATCTCACAAAAGTATTGACCCCCTTTACACTGCACTGCACAGAGTGTGATTGGGGCGGTGTGACCTGTGTGCTGTGCTGCACCAGACGCAGCACCAATTAGGGTCTCTCCTCATCTCTCCTCCGTTAGACAGAGAAGGAAAATCTACACTGCCTCATGTTATCACTTTTGTCACTCCTTATTTCTTTCATTTCCTTTAGTAACTCATGTCCCTCATGTCTGACCACGCCTCTACCTTCTCTACCACTCCTTTTCCTGTCCAGCTGTATGAGTGGAGACTGGCAGTGGATGAAGGAGAGGGCGTGGCTAGGGAGTCGGTGGGTGTGGCTACAGGCTCAGGTGTCCGAGCTGGAGTATGGGATTCGTGCGCTGACCGAGCTCTACACACACCTCAGGCAGAGAAAGGTGATTTAAAAAGTGTAGCTGATTTAAGTATTTGCATGATCAGAGTTTTTAATTTCATAAATATTGTGTTTTTGAGGTTTTACAGTTTAGAGGTGTTCAGTCTGTACCTGAAACACCTCTCAGAGCCCCAAGGCACTCTCCTGCACCACCTGACTGCAGGTTCAGGTCAGCACACACACACACACACACACACACACACACGCACACACACGCACTCCCATGATGGAGAGCTTAGAGATGCGGTCTGTGTTAACACCTTGTCCGTTATGTCACTATCTGTTTGTCATCCTCTCAGGAAGTGTCTGACAGAGGACTCCCTCGTCCCCTCGTCCCAAACTCCACACAGTCCCACGTCATCTGCTGCACGGGTTCGTCCGTTACTGCGACAGTGCCATCACAGGCTTATCCGCTGGGAGCGCTGTCCTGCGCTTGCCTCAAAGGTAAGTGAAAGGTCAAATCCCGGGATTCATCCAGCCAAGAACGAGGTGGAAGGTGAGAGTCGGGGTCTTTCGTCTTTCTCTGCTGTTGGCTGTTAGTTCTGCTGTGTGAGCCTTGTTTATTTTTTTGGGTTCAGCCCTCACAATGCCCATATGTGTGTGTATCAGACACATGTGTGTATCAGTATTTGTTTGTGAACGTTTCATATGCTAAGCTCATTTCTTTTCTGCACAGTCCATGCTGGGACGTAATGGAGGATCCCACATGGTTCTCCTTACTGTTCGTTTAGTAGATAATCTCCATCAGATACCATCGACCCGTCGCTCAGAACTTTCCTATGCTTAGAGAGGAAATTTAGAATGGGGTGTTCCGTCAGGACATACTGTATGGGTGTGGCAGTCAAGGGTGCACATACTTTTGTCTGTATAGTGTATATCATTATGCATCATCCTTAGTCCCTTATCATAGCTCGGTGTAGCTAATAAACATGTACCTCTGTGTGAATGTGAAATTGTTCCATGTCATGTTTACGTCTCTGTTCCCGCTCTGTCTCTCTCCGCTAGGCGGTGACGTCGCCATGCCGCTGTGAGCCACCTGCCGTGTGTGTGTTGTGCGGCCCGCCTCAACCTCCAGCCGAGGAGACGTCCACACGGACATATCAGAAAGGTCTGGGTCAGCGGATTCATCCATGCCTTCAGATAAATTCATCACACACACACACACACACCCACACACACACACATGTGTTCCGCATTCAGCTCTGTAATACGCATCTCTATAAAGTACTCGTTCCTGCACACTGAAATACTGGAACCTTTAATGTCCTATCAGGGATTGTTTCTGAGACGATGTGGATACGGTAGGACGTCTTAAACATGAACTGAAATCATGGTCCTGGATTAATCGTGACTTTTATCCATCAAAAAAAGTGAAATCAGTGTAACGGTGAGCAGGGGATTTTGCTTTGCCTTCTGTACCGTATGTTCACATGAATGTCCTTGACCCCTGTGCAGACTTTCCCCTCTCAGTTCACTGTGTGACGCCCCCGCTGGCCGGACGTCGGGCCCACGGTGCTGTGAGATGGATGGGTGACGCGACATTATCGTACACGGGAAGGCGTGGTCAGGGGCAGCAGAAGCCCGGGCGAGCGAGAAGGAGGCTCATATGTCCTCGCCCGCCAAGCACACTGCCTCCGCTCTCCACCACGTCTGGTAAAAATCTGTCTAAACCTCATCATTCATGTCTTATCATGGATTATATCAGATATACAACAAGTGACAGAACAGCGGAACCTCACAGCCGAACCAGAACACCAATATCTAAGACACAATAAACACAGAATTAAACCCTAATTGTGCTTAATAAGTTAAAGAAACTGAAATCTTTACACAGGAAGTTCATAAAGTGCAGCTTTATGAACCCGTTATGATCACAATAAGCAGCGTTCTGATCTAAAAGTGGGATGATTAGTGCAGTTTGTATTTAATGATTGACAGTTGAGGCGCACACGTCCCCTACAGCAGTGGGTGGGGCATGGGGTAAATAAAACATATCCAGTGAGAGCTCGGTGCACCAGTGAGTCAAGATTCTGGTTCTGGTCTTTACACGAGTTCTGTGTCTCTCATCTGTTAGATCTTTATCTTTCACTCTTGGCACCCTCTAGGCGGTTCTAACTGCAGGAGTCAGAGGGGTGTGGTCAGCCCAGGCCTCTTTCATCAACAACTAGCAGATCTTTCCCATCTCCACAGCGCCTCTGCACCCTCAGACACGCCCACACAGGTAAATCCCAGGGGATGAAGCTCTCTGATGTGATCAGTGTTTTATCAGAGTGATGGAATCTGCTGGTGGGTTTTTGGTTGTAGCCGTTGCGGAGGAGGCGAGGAGAGAGTTCCTTCGACATCGATAACCTGGTAATGCCCCTGGGACTGGCTGGACTGGGAGCGCGGGTGCAGAAGCTGCAGTACAAGGAGATCATCACTCCCAGGTATACATGTCAGTTTCAGACCCCTGGAGTTCATCAGACTTGTGACACCATCTTCCTGTCTGTATGTTTATTCCGATAACTTGTGTTCGTCTCACTATAAACCTTCAGTCATCACCAACCAGGAAGGATCTACAAGAAGTGTTATTGCGATAATGAGGGCGTGTCGTCGATTTAGACTCGGGCTTCATCTGTCTAATATTAAGACTAAATGAGTAAATATGAAAACTAAGGAGTTTCCTAACTTTTAATTTAAACTTTTCCTTGAATTTTATTTTAAAAGTAAGCAGTTTTGCTTAGTGAGGATGTGAAAGCTGCTTTACACCACCCGAGCACTACCTCAAAACCCAAAAGCCACAAATCCCATCAAAACACATTGAGAGAAGTCACAGTGAGGCCAACAGGAGTGACAGAGTATAGTGTCGGAGAGTGGAGTTTAACTGAAGTTAATATTTCTCATGGAAGCATTCGAGTGACCAAATAAAGACTCCAGGGTTTCGGATGTGATGAGACTGAGAGCGAGATAGTGAATTTGGACACGTTTAAAAGCTTGAAGGTCAGGTCGTACATCGTTGAACTCCATCCCTCAGTGAAACACGGTGGCGGTAGCATCAGGGTTGAGGATCATCATGTTCTTCAAGTGTTAGTCCGAAGGGGGTGAATACTTATGCAATAGACAGAAATGTGTTCACTCTGTTGTGAGTCTAAATCTTGATGATGTCACCGATGTAACGAGTCCTAGTGAGAGATACAGGAGGGGTTAATTATAGGTTTGGTGCCCTCCCGTGTGTGAGTGAGACTTGTTCCTGTGTACAGCTGGAGAGAGCGGGACTCTGTCTGGGGAAACTCTGAGGAGCAGGTGGGCTCAGACGGTGCGTGTACGAACCACTCGGACACACCACAGCAGCTCGGTGGAGACGCGCAGGAGCATAAAGGGGAGGTGAGTGTGCAGATCTCCATCTCCATCATGACCTCACGCAGTGCGTCCAGTTAATCACTGAGACACGGATCTCAGCCGAGGTGTAGAGAAGACTTTCACATCATCCATATGTGAGACACATCTCCGGTGCTGTGTGTAGGTGGAGGATGTGTCTGACGCCGTGTTTCTGAAGAGGCACGCCGTGTGGGAGAGCAGAGAGAGGAGCCGCTGGGGCAGCTGGGCACGCAGACGCCACCGGGGCAGGTGAGCATCAGGGGGAACGAGGAAACGTCAGGAGGATCGTAGTAGTAGTAGTTTAATCTGCATGGACTCTGTCACCTCATAGGGCTTTCTGTCACACACACACACACACACACACACACACAAGCTTGAGTTTCGAGTCACTCAACACACCTCCATCGTCTCACAGCTGTTTGCTGAAACACAGCACCCTTGTCATTAATCGGGTGTGCACTCTTCTTTACACTACCTTCTCCTGACAACCCACTGTCTGACCACGCCCTCAAAACGCCACAGAGATGCCGTATCTGGCTTATCGTCTAACACGCCTGCCGCTGAACATCCTTCATGAGTTTATATTGTACGGTTATAAAAAGGGTTTATTTTTTTCTGAAATGTAAATTTGCACTTGGATATTAGGAACATGTGAGAGTTTGAGGAAGTGGAACCTGAGAGTGAGAGTAATTAAACACATTCCTGGTCTCCAAGGGGGAATGAATACACGCCCGTCTGTCGTGCTCCAACACCGCGGTCTGTGAGTCGGCTCCTCCTTCTCTTACAGGGATGGGAAGAGCTGCAGGGGTCCGGAGCGGGCATCGTGTTCCCCGGAGCCCAGGCAGGGGAGGAGCTCGCCCTGTCGCCCCTTCTGCTCTGCCGCAGACGAGCTCCTGTACCAGATGGAAAATGAACAGCAGGTGTGTATTAGTGTGTACTTAACCGAGCACTCGATGTTCCATTGATCCTCCTGAGTGCAGCGTTACCATGGCAATGATGAAACCCAAAGCATTGAGTCAGGAAGTACTGAACTGGGAGTGTGTGTACATTTACATTTAGCACCTCTGTGAGCGGCGTGTGGTCAGGAGCACCGTTAGCATCAGCGTGTACGCCGGCCCATGTAGCGTCTGTAACAGTCGTCACTCACAGTCTAGTCTGCTGTATGCTGTAGCGCTAAATGAACCTCTGAATGGCTTTTGGGTTTGATTTCAGTCTGTGCAGCCGTGGGAGTGCAGGTCGTTCCCCCTGCTGGAGGAGGAGCTCCGGTGGCTGCAGGAGGAGGAGGAGGAGGCGGAGCTCGAGGATGACGCGTGCGCCGTGAGCGGGCGGAGCCAGAGCACGGACTCGGGCATCTCGGTCGGCAGCGCGGAGCTCTCGCCTCAGACGCCTCAGCTTCATCAGCTGCACTCAGGAGGCCACAAACCTGCCGCCTCCACCACTCAGGACTCAGACTCCGCCCTGCCTTCTTTAACACCGCCCTCCCTGCATCCGTCCAGCACTCATCACAATCCATCCAGAGTGAACAGAGTCAGCGCCACGCTGCTGTGAACCTGCACACAGTTTCAGTTCCGAATCGTCCAAAATGTTCCATCCTCCTCACATCAAACATCTTATTAAGACATTTAATCATGCTGATTAACCCGACCTCCCCACCTCCACCTGGTCTGTCTGTCTGTCTGTCTGTCTGTCTCTGTCTTCTAATCTCTTCATCTTGGCCAGCAGCTCCAGCATCATCACCCAAAAGATCATCCAGTAGTGTTGCTGTACTGCTGCTCATCGTTCCACAGATCTCCTCCATCTCCATGTCTCTCCTAAAGATGCCCGGAACCCTGCGTCTGATTATCCTGCATCCGATACCTGCTGAAGTGCGGGTCCTGAGTGCAGCTTTCTTCTGTTCTGTTTCTCCCTGTATTTTCTTTCTCTGACACTCTCTGTGTTCTCTCCCTCTACTCCTCTCTCTATTCTCTCCCTCTGTTCTCTCTCTCTATTCTCTCCCTCTGATCCTCCCTCTGTTCTCTCCCTCTGATCTCTCTCTCTATTCTCTCCCTCTGATCCTCCCTCTGTTCTCTCCCTCTGATCTCTCTCTCTATTCTCTCCCTCTGTTCTCTCTCTCTATTCTCTCCCTCTGATCCTCCCTCTGTTCTCTCCCTCTGATCTCTCTCCCTATTCTCTCCCTCTGATCTCTCTCTCTATTCTCTCTCTCTATTCTCTCCCTCTGCTCCTCCCTCTATTCTCTCCCTCTGCTCCTCCCTCTGATCTCTCTCTCTATTCTCTCCCTCTGTTCTCTCCCTCTGATCTCTCTCTCTATTCTCTCTCTCTGTTCTCTCCCTCTGATCTCTCTCTCTATTCTCTCCCTCTGTTCTCTCCCTCTGATCTCTCTCTCTCTCTATTCTCTCCCTCTGTTCCTCCCTCTGATCTCTCTCTCTCTCTGTTCTCTCCCTCTGTTCCTCTCTCTATTCTCTCCCTCTGATCTCTAACTCTGTTCTCTCCCTCTGTTCTCTCCCTCTGATCATCCCTCTATTCTTTCCCTCTATTCTCTCCCTCTGATCTCTCTCTCTATTCTCTCCCTCTGTTCCTCTCTCTGATCTCTCCCTTTGCTCCTCTCTCTGCTCCTCCCTCTGTTCTCTCTCTCTCTCCTTAAGGCACGTGTCTGCTGTCTGCTTCACCTCGGTGTTTCTGTTTGTTCATACTCGATCTAAACGTATATACTACATGTTGCTAGTTGTTTTATATTTGATTTGCTATTATGTTTGTATATTAATGACTAGTCCAGTGTCCTGGAGCTGGAGGTTTGTCCACACAGTCTGAGTTACTCCTCTCCGCTCTGCATTATCTCTACATAAAGAAATGACTTCTTACCTCCAGTATCATGTCTTTTTCATCACTCATAACTTTAATTCCACAGAGATTTGTGTTATTGTGAATGTGTGTGTGTGTGTGTGTGTGTGTGTGTGTTGCAGTACTGAAGTGAAGCTCCCGTCAGCGAATACAAACTTTTTTTTAGGAAGAAGCTGCACAGGGGTTTGGAACATCCACAGAGCTCTCAGCGTGAAGATGAAATAAAATCGGAATTATTCTACACAGACTTTCTCCTTTATTTACCCCAACTGTTCGTTATTCTTGGCCTAAAGATAAACTTTGTATAATCAGTAAAGCTTCATCAGCTGTTTCACCTGCAGTACTGAGGGTGACCTTAAACTATTTAATAGATTAATCTTTACATAAATCAATCTTTTAGACAACATTTTTTAATTACAAAGTTTAAATGTGGGCGATTTGTGAACAGAACCTTCTGGAATCCGAGGCACAACATGAAATAAATGAATAAATATGAGATGGAGCCGTCGCCTTGCACCTACAGGGTCCTGGTTCGATTCCCGGCCAGGCTCGATTCCCGTCTCTGTGTGTGTAAGAGACATGTGATGGATTGACACCCTGTCCAGGGTGTACCCTGCCTCGTGCTCTAAGTCTCCTGTGATAGGCTCCGCCCCTGCGACTCTGAACACAGGATAAAGTGGTGTAGAGGGTGAGTGAGTGAGACAGGGGTAGCTGCAGGTCGGAGTAAGGGCAGTGAAGGTATATATAGCTCCGACCGGAAACTAACAATGAAAATCCTTTCTGTAATACAAAAAGTTTTATTGTTGTACAGTGAGAGTAAAATAAGGTTAGATTGATGTGCCCATGCCCAATAGCTAGAGCTGTATTCCTTCTAGTCTTAACCGTATTAAACCCATAATCAAAACCAAATTACAATTATTTAAAAGAATATAGTACCACAAGCTGTTCATAAAATTTTGAATGTAATTTTAATATTTTTGGAATACTATTAACTTTGTATTGGTTAAACAAGACCAAAAGAAAGTTACAGAATTAGTCATTTAGAATGTTTTGAACTGACAGTTGTTTTTCTGTAGTTTTACTAAAAATGCATGAAAACTAAAAACACATTGTCTGATAAGGACAAATATGGTTCATAAAACACTACAATGAGGAGGAGGAGGACAGTTTAGTAACCTTTGAAGTGTAGGCCTTACCGCCGCCGTGTTCCTCCACACTAAACTAAAGGTAATTACATATAAATAGGATTACCGCTGATTGGACAACGCAGAAGCTCCTTTCACCAATCAGAAACCTTCGACACGCCCCCTACCTTTCGACACGCCTATTGCTCCAGTCTGCAGTTATCCCTACTTGAGATGAGCTGGAGCTGTGTGGAGTGTTTCACTGTGAGACCACTAGAGGGCGCAGACTCTCCGGTGGTCCTGTCACTGACACCCACGAGGGAGAAATGCGGAAGTTCAGCGGCCGCTGTTGACGGTAAACATCACAGGAAGTAGAGCTGCAGGTAAACGGCTCCATCACACACACTCACACACAGACACAGGGGTGTAGAGTTATCTCTGCACTTGTAGACATGATGCTGTTATTTCCGATGTTTCTCTCTCTCTCTGTGTGTCTGTGAGTGAGTGTGTGTGTGTGTGTGTGTGTGTGTGTGATTTGAGGATGTTGATCCTAACCAGTTGTGATAAACATGTCAGTTTGTAACACGCGGTCGTGTTGAGATTGAGTGAGTCTGTACAGAGTTCTGGATAAATCTGTGTGTTTACTTTATAATTATATTAATCAGAGCTACATGAGTGTAAAAGTCAGATGTAAGTGAGAACTGAACACAGAGCTGATAAACACCTGAACTCCTGCACTGAGGGGGTGTAACTCTGGACATGCAGTTCCTCCAATGACCACCAGGCCGCTTCAGTACGAGCAGAAATAACAGGAATAAAAGCAGAAATGCTGCGATTTAGAAGTGGCACTTTCTTTAGTTTGTGTACTACTGGACACTTTAAAATCGGTCTGAGTGCCAACACTTACATGACAAACAGGCCTTAGGACCGACGAAACCGGAGTACTAGACTTTGGCCTTACAGGCCTAAAGGAACGAGAAGGAGGGCTGGCTATCTGCCTCCAGGCCTGGTTTTTTAGAACGACCTGGTTTGGAGTCATCGTTCCTAAAATACGTAAGCGCTCTCTCCATTTGATATTGCATTAAAGATCCAGACGACTCAGACTCATCACGGATAGAACTCGCCGAGGCCCGGTCCATGACAGGTTCAGTAGGGTTACAATCCGGACTGTCCTGACTGTCCGAGTCGTCCAGAGGGATGTAGTGAGCATTTGAGCAATTACAATTAGCTATAAGATTAAAATAAAATACGTAAATACAGCAAATTGGGAAGAAACAAGACAAGTAATAAAATGGTGTGAAGAAGATGCTTACCCATGGCCTGTCTGTTGAGGACTGTAGAGTAAACCGGGATAAACTAGGGATGTATAATAAAAATAATTGCCACCCCAATATTTTTTAAATAAATAAGAAAAATGCAAAGATAATGGAAAGTAATTTGCAAGAAAAATGGTTTATAATGGAAAAAACTATAAGCACAAGGTGGAGTCCAATGACGAGGTATATGACGTAAGGGAACAAGGTAGAAAATTATATTGGGTGAAGTTATTGGAAAAAGTTGGATTATAATGGGTATGGAATGGAAAAAAAAGTGTACAGAGGAGGGGACCAGGTGTGTGCCCCGCCCCCCAGCAAACTGTTGACTGTGACATACATGCTCATTTTATAGTCAGTCTGCTCTGGATGATGCTTGGATTCTTAACCTTGCGCATTGCTGGACAGGCTCACTTGGGTTTTATTGCTGCAATAAATTCTGCCTTACTTCATCCAGATCTGCACAGAGTCTGGAGTCTTTCTTTGGTTCTTATTTGTTGTATTTACTAGAGATACAGTACACCCATGTGTACTGTGGACTTTTACTTCATCGTCATATTCAACCCACACACCAAAGTAAAGATTGCTTTTTGCATTACAACCCAGTGTGCCCTATGTGAACCCATAACACTAACATCTAGTGGTAACTGACTGAACTAACCTGATTTTTTTTCACATCAAACATGGCTGCTACTGTACTTTTTATGTGGTGATATAAAAGCTGATGTCAAGCTGTGACCAGGTGAGTGGTACAAATTTTATGTCATCAACAATTTTTTCAGTAACTTTAATTTGTAAATATGAGGGGCCACAGCTGACCCATTGGGTTAAAGTGGTGCAGATTGAGCATGCTAATACATGATGTATAACATAGGATATTATAATCTGAGTAGTCATAGGGTGTTTTTTTGTATATTTTCTTGTATTTTAACAAGTATGTATATGTGCATATATACTATGTGCATAGTCATTGATGAAAAGTTAAAATCAATAAATATATTTTGAAATGAGAATCTGGTTATCTGGATATCCCAAGCGGTCATATATGACCCATGTCATTACATGTAGTAGGAAAGGGTTAATTAAAGAAAAAACACCTGTTTTAGGGTTCACTGGGTCTGTATCATCATTTCAGCCAAAGGAGATAGATTTCCTATTAGGATAA
>JAQMYK010000023.1:17498965-17513822 GCA_030014345.1 Clarias buthupogon | reverse complement strand
ACTAATGTTAATATTAAATAAAAACAGGCAGAGTGAAGCAGCTACTCCGGTGTAATAATGGATTTATTTAGTTTCACAGATTTTCATTTGCATTTCAAATGAGTCAGTGACAGAACGATTTTCCACTACATCTCAGACTTTGTTGATTTGTTTTGGCACCTGTGAGAGAAAGATTTTAGAAAAAAAAATTTGGGGTCAGTTCTGACTCCCCTCTGAGTTCTGGCCATGTTAAAATCGGGCCTCGCCATGTTTTTGGTCGTGACTCAGACCTTTAGGGTTTACTGCAGGTAATAATCAGTGTGGTCACTTGGACAACAGTAGAAGGATTCTTCACAGAAAGGAGAAAAACCGTCCAGTAGATTTGCTTTGGTTTGCAGACTTGTGTTAGATTTCATATTCTGATTCCACATGAAAAATGACATAAGTACAAACATTTGTCATGTCGTGTATATACAGGATGAATTATTGGCCAAAAAGCACTTCAGAAAAGGGGTGTTGTATGTCCAGACATGTGTCGATTTTTAAAAAGGCCACCACTCTGAGGGGCGTGAGAACTGGACCAGAGAATAATCACAGAACTTTATTTGAAATAACTTTTCTGTTGATTATTATTGACAGTTTCTGTGAGTTTAAACAGTCGTGTTTTACACCACGATGCCAGTTGTTGTAGATAATCTCTGCAGTATCAGTGCACACGTTGCTGATTCCCTGTTCTTGGCTGTTGCAGGACGTTCTCGGTTCACGATGGGCGTGCATGGCCTGACGAGTTATATGGAAGGGAACCGTGAAAACTTCACTGACATAAAGCTGAGAAACACCCGTCTGGTGATCGATGGCTGCAGCCTGTATTTCCGCTTGTACTTCACGTCAGGCCTGGACCAGATCCGGGGAGGAGACTACGACGCGTTTGCTAAAGTGGTGCAGCGTTTTTTCTCAGCGCTGTCTTCGTGCGGCGTGAGTCCCTTCGTGGTTTTAGACGGTGGAATGGACGAGACAGATAAGAAGCTGAGAACTCTCTGCGAGCGAGCTCAGAGCAAGATACAAGAAGCCCATTCCCTGTCCCAGGGGTCCAACGGGAGCGTTCTGCCTCTGCTTACACGCGACGTCTTCAGACAGGTCCTTGCCGAGCTCAGAGTGCCGTTGGTGCAGTGTGTCTCTGAAGCTGACTTTGAGATCGCCTCATTGGCGAATCACTGGCAGTGTCCGGTCCTGTCCAACGACAGTGACTTCTACATCTTTGATTTGTCTGGTGGCTACCTGCCTATGACCTCCTTTGAATGGGAGAACGTCTGCGGTAAGGCGGCGGAGCGCTACATCCCCGCACGGCGATACACCGTTTCCCACTTTTGCTCCTTTTTTAACAATTTCAACAAGCAGCTGCTGCCGCTGTTCGCTGTTGTTGCTGGTAACGACTACACAAATCCCAAAATCACAGAGACATTCTTCAGCCGGGTGGAATTACCGAGAGTTCCAAGGATGAGGGGAAGTATATCCAGTACCCGCATTTATGGCTTTTTTATGTGGCTGTTGGCATCGGACAGCCTTGAGGAAGCGCTGGAGGATGTGCTGCACATCCTGGGAGGCAGACAGACCGGAAAATTCCGAAATCAAATCATAGCAGGGATGCAGGACTATCAGCTTCCACCTAACAGCGTCCTGGCCCAGTTCTTCTCCAGTGGTCACCATGGCATGAAGGTTCCCGTAGCATTGATGGCACAGCCACGCTGGCTCCTGAAGCAGATCACGTCCGGCGCTCTGCCCCCTCTGGTGTTGGATGTTCTGGTGTTGCGGAGGGTCTTCCTAATGGCTCAGGTAGAGAATAGTCGTCTGCCAAGTAGTCACGAAGCCTCACTGAACATCCGCAAGACGATCTACGGCCTACTCCTGCTGAAGAACGTAGCGCAGGGTACCACAGGTCGTGGACAGAGGGGTAGAGGAAGAGGAGGAATGAGGAGGGGCGGGTTGACTGAACAGGCTCAGGGTTTGTGCGCCCCCTGTTTTGTTGAGGAGTATGGCAGGTTTCAGCTCAATTTCAGCAGAGCCATAGTGGAGGTTCAGCTTCCTGCGCATCATCCACCGCTGAGCCTGAACACGTTGGACCAGGTGAGCCGAGTCGTCCTGTAAAAGCATTAATCACAACTAGTAGGTTCTCCATCACTTACAAACCGCGTCCTCACTTAGGTGGCCATACCTCTGAGACGCTCAGTGTTGCTGGGAACCCTGGGTGTGATGGAGCATGTGCTGCAGTCTGTAGATCCACATCTCCACCTGCCTGTGTGTGTCACACACTTTTGGATGCGTTCGTCAACGCCAAAGCCCAGCCGCTCCCTGCTCCAGAGTGTGCTGCTAGGGTTAGTGTACGGCGACCTCTGCAGACGCAAGGCGGTTTTTGGAGGTAAGGAGCTGGAGATTCAGTGAGACCCGAGTGCACATGAGGACTGCGTTTGTGTTAAACCTTTGTCTTTATTTGGTCTTTACACGTTCTTTATTTTAAGTTAATTGAACTGCAATCTTCTCTCTGCAGATCCACTGCATCTGTGCACTGCTACTGCCATGGTGTGCCAGCGATTAGACCAGCTGAGAGTCAGCTCCGCTCAGAGGAGGGGCGTAAACCTGGGCGTGGCTCACTCTCTCAGCCAGTGGCAGTCTTGCATGTGGATCGGGATTTACCTGAACCAGCTGTTGTGTTTCCCGCTCCCTGAGCCTCAGTGTGCCTGGTACTGTATATTCCATGAGGTCTTTTAGTGTGTAAAATATTTGGTCGATGTATATCCAGACAGGTCCATAAGTATTTGGACACCACCCCAGTTAATGACGCAGTCAAGATGAGAGTGAAGTGTAGAATTTCAGCTTTATATCAGTCAGTGACGCCTCAAGTCCTGGAGTCCGCAGTGAAGTGTACACAAAGCTGTGACTGTGGAAAGCCAAAAGGGTCACATGGAAACCGTTGAGAAATAGATGCAACTTACTGATTAGCTAATTAATACTAATATATTCATTATTTAATTATGTATAAATGCATATTAAATGTGGTAGCTATTAAAATATATTAGTGTTAATGTAATACAGCTGGTGAATAGAATTCTGATTCTCTGTGTCTCTTTCTGTCTCTGTGTCTCTGTCTCTGTGTCTCTTTCTGTCTCTGTCTGTCTCTGTGTCTCTCTATCTCTGTGTCTCTTTCTGTCTCTGTGCCTCTCTCTCTGTTTCTGTCTCTCTCTGTCTCTCTATCTCTGTGTCTGTTTCTGTCTCTCTCTGTCTCTCTATCTCTGTCTCTTTCTGTCTCTGTGTCTCTCTTCGTCTCTCTTCGTCTCTTTCTGTCTCTGTGTGTGTCTCTCTCTCTCTCTCTCTCTCTCTCTCTGTCTCTTTCTCTCTCTATGTCTCTCTCTGTCTCTGTGCCTCTCTCTCTGTCTCTGTGCCTCTCTCTATGTCTCTCTCTCTCTCTCTGTCTTTGTCTCAGGCTGTTCAGTGGAACTTTGCTGCATGGACTGGAGGTTGAGCTGAGGACAGGACGTCACCAGGCCGAGACGCTGCTGTCCGATCTTCCCACTGCACTGCAGCTCTACTCCACCCTGACGGGGGCGGTACAGGGTTCTGTCCCGCAGCACCAGGCCGCCCCACACACGGCACCATTTACAGCAGCAGGGAGGGGCAAGACGAGAGGGCGGTGTAGAAGACAGCGGGGTACTGGGGGTAGAGGCGGGCAGAACCGAGGGCGGGGTGGAGCGCCTGCTACTGGTGATTTGTGTAACAGGTTTGGGATGCTGAGCTGTGAGGACGAGTCCGATGAGGACTGAATGATTTAAAAAAAAAAAGAGGTTTAATGAAAATAGTTAGTATTCAGGATTTTACATTTTTATATTTAGTATACGCCAGTGTGTATGTAATGGATTTAAAAGTACAGACGTCATGTCTTTTATCTGTGTCTGTATAATTATGACCCGTACATTACATGCTCATAAACACCAACTGAGACGTGTTTAAAGAACAGAACTGATACACACGTTATATGACCAAAAGTATATGGACATCTAATTATCACACTCGTATGAGCTCGTTGTAAATCCGTGAGCATTAACACAGACTCATCTCCATGTGTGTGTCTGCTGTTATAACGAGCTCTACTCTTCTCTTCTGTGAAGGCTGTGAAACAAAGTCCTAATGTCTGTATTTTGAGCTGCCGAATCTGTTCCCTGTCCATCTGTTCTACACGTGTCTCTGTTTATGTTTATGATCACGTGATGTACGTTTTAAGCGCAAAGACTGAAGACAGGACGTGTGTCACCCTGAACTGGATCCAAATGAAGTTTTAAAATAACACACACACACACACACACACCGAGTCTGTCCTGACCGAGTTGTGTGACTGCGGTCATGTGATCAGACAGTAAACACTTTTAAAGAGCTCTTTAAACACAGCAGGAACATAAACGTTTCTAAATAAATTAATTTCAGTGATTTTAATCTTTCAAAAAAATAAATAAAAAAACGGCTTACATTCCTGCTACTCCTTAATACGTCATGAGGCGGCGCTGCCTTTGCTTTGCTCTTACATAGCAGGTGCCTGTGTGTGTGTTTATTAAATAAACTAAAATTTTTGCAGTTGCTTGAATAAAACTGCCAAAGAATCTTTAATGTCATTTTATCAAGGTGCTTTATAACGTGCATGAGTTTTTAATATGAAGCTTTTTATATATTTTTTTAAAACTCCAGTTATACAATATGAACCACTTTCCTCCTTAATTTTAACATTTCTGTTAAATGCAAACATCATTCCGGTTATGTAACAGTCGCTGTGAAAGAGAGGATGTTTGAGAATTTTGACATGACCTGTGTGTGTGTGTGTGTATACTTTGTATTATGATGTCTAACCTGCCTATGAGTTTACATCTGGATTTGAATTCAATTTACAAATTAACATAATTCACACATTCAATAATTGTTTCTTTACTGCTCATATCATGCTTTTTTTTTTTTTTTTTTTTTACTTTTATGTGAATCATGAACTTAATAAAAACACTTGTTTTAAAAAATGTTGGCTTTTTGAAAGTTTCATAGTTTTTATTTTTTCGTGCTCGTGTGTGTTCAGCACCTGCTGGACTTTTCTTTGAGGAATTCTTCTTACTGAGTAATTTCCATTTGGACAGACATGTTATGTTTTTCAGCCAGAATGAAAAAAACCTGGGAACATCCCACAAGAGCCGCAGTATTTTACTGTCGGTCTGACCCGGTTGTCTAGCGACAGGGTCATGGGGGGGGGAGGGGGGTCAGATGCAGATGAGGAGTGAAGGCAGGTCCGTGTGGTCTGATCCAGTAGAAGAGCTAATGAAGATCAAACAGGGTTAATGCTGGTTAAGAGACACAAAGTGCATCACTGTTATGGTGACAGAAGTGGAAACCAACTCATTATTAGGCGTGTGGTCATAATGTTATGGCTGATCTGTGTGTATACATACTGTATATGTATATATATATATATATATATATAGAGAGAGAGAGAGAGTGTCCACTTCAGGAAAAGGAAAACTTGTATAAATGTTAATGCTAAATTTATTAAGACATGATGAGATTAATACAGTTATTACCTACAGTAATATATTATTAGGGCCCGAGCACTATAGGGTGAGCAAGACCCTCTTGTTTTCCTAAGGATTATTTATTTTCCACACTTTTGGACTTTTTGGGGTCTTAACATGCTCAAAAACTCATGTAAATTGGCAGACAGGTTGGAATCTGCTGCCATTAAGATGCCCGAGAGTCTCGGGGCCCCGGGGCCCCCACATAAGATTTTGCTGCATAGCTCATACACACGTGCACATAGGCACACAAAACTTGGTAGACATTTAGAGCTCATTGAGCCGAACAACTTTCGCACTGCATGTCCTGGGCTCAACTCAACAGGAGGCTGGTTATTTTGGGTCGTTTGCCAAAACGCACCTGATGGATGTTGATCTACTCCTCCTAGGGGATTTATACGATCGTCACCAAACCGGGTCGATGTGATCTAAAGACATTGAGGACGCAAAATTGCGGAGGGGTTTTTGATATATCAAACGGGTCAGTCGTGATAATGTCTTAAACTTAAGCTGAAAAATGATTAATAACTTTCTGTGTGGCCTTATATGGAGTGACATCACGTTGAGGAACATCATAGTGTGAGGCTTATTTTCCAGCATCTGTGGCCTGTTGTACACACGTACACATCACAAATGTTAACACACACACATCACAAATGTTAACACACACGCATTACAAATGTTAACACTCTCACACACACGCATGCATGTACACACTCACATCTCTCTCACACACCTAAACTAACATCAGTCCTGTATAGTGTGTGACGTGTGTAAGTTGTGTGGTGCATCCGGGCAGCAATGGCTTTTTGTAGGTCTTAACACACTCAAATTAGTCACAGGTTGTGCAGTGCCCCCAGGGTGGAGATGGCACAGGGTGCTTGGGCCCATCATCGTTGCTTGCAACTATATTTTATATTATTATTTTATTTTATTATTTGTAATGCTCTGAACCCTGACACTGCAGCATGTAAAAATACTAAGATACACACTGTTGGAGCCTCTTATATGGGACGTCTTAAAGGGTTAAACGAGCCAATTAGATTTTCCCTTTAATTTGACCTAATGTGACCTTATACTGTATAAGAAGAGCCCCTCCCACAGCTTGATGCTCAGCTCTGCTGCTGTCTTTGGGGGGGCGTGGCTCAGCAGAAGCTCATTTAAATAGACACTGAAACTGTGCATTTGAAGGAGGAGTGAAGTACAGGGTGTTTGAAGTAGGATAAAATACATTATGTGAGGGGGATTTTAGCTGGAACACTAAAACACACACACACACACACACACGCACACACATGCTGGGGGAGTTCTGAGACGTGTGTTCACTTGTTACAGAAGTAATAAAATATATATATATATATATATATGAGCTTTAATTTTCCTAATATTGTTGATGGCGTGTGATTGAGGTCAGAGGGAGACTATCTTTAGGCCGTCCTGCCGTCTCTCGGGTATCACTGTGTGCTTGGACACGGGCAGGACTGCGGTAGTAAACATGTCTAATCTTGGCAGGAGCTGCAGTGCTGTAAATAACGCTGGAAGCACTCCTCGCTCAACCAACCGCCTCCCCAGAAACTCAGAACTGCTGGAGATAACAGCGTGAAGACAGTGTGGAGAAGGTGTGAGGAAGAAGAGGACGAAGAAGAGGAAGAGGAAGAGGAGGGGAGCAGAAGTGGTGGAGGCTCAGAGTCAGACTCGTACCGCAGGCAGGACCATGGCTCTGCTGAGGATCGGACTTCAGCTCCAGCTCCTGCTCTACTCCGTCTCAGGCTTCTCGACTACTGAGATCCATAACCAGATCCCGTTTCCTACAGGTAAGAGTGTGTGTGTCTGTGTGTGTGTGTGTGTGTGTGTGTGTGTGTGAAAGCGCAGCCTGGGATTGTGTTTTACATGTCTAACGTAAAGTACAATTACGTTAATGTCTCCAGCCTACAGAGCTGCTGTAGCACACGACACCACAGTCTGATGTATTTTAATTTAAATGCTCATGAATATTAAATAACGCTCGTTAATCCTCAGCCTTCTTTACAATCAGCAGCACATTAATCACTCATCACTCTGATACCTAAGCACTGCGCTATCAGTTTGTGTGTGTGTGTGTGTGTGTGTGTGTGTGTTTAATGTCTTAGAGACGATAGTGACCAGAGACTGATCGCGTGTGTGTGTGTGTGTGTGTGTGTGTGTGTGTTGCATGCATCCCTTTGCATGTGTCAAAACCCATTTTCTAACTGAGATGTACAAAGTCTTTAGAAGTCTTCATGGCTCTCCAGCCGTTCCTCTCAGGGAAGCCGTGAAGGTTCTACACCTGGAGATCTCCTACTGCGGCTCCTCTCATAATTATGGAGCAGACCCTTAAAAACATTCTCACCTTTTAGCAATATTGTTTTCTATATAATTCTGTTTAACTTAAAGCAGACATCTTCTCTACAATTAGAGAGAAGTTTCTTTCCTTCCCAGAAAGCGTGTGGAAGCCACCTGGCCCACCTGTAGGTCTGAGATCTCAGACCTGGTGTAGGAACTGCGCCCTCATTCTCTTCTTTTAAATTCTAAGCATGTCTGCAGTTACACCTTTCCCTCGTGTGCAGGCTGTGTGCTGTAATCTCTACTTATTCTTCTAACTGATGCTCACAGTGCTGGCTACAGTAGAGGTCCTCAATAGATTTGACCCCTGTTGCCTCCAGAGTCCCCCGCCGCCACCCCTGTTCCCACCCCCACCCAGTGCCAGGAGAAGAGCTCGGGTGAGTGCTTCATCACCACATCTGTGTACTGTGTTTTAAATCTGACTTTTAGAAAATGTCAGATTTTAAAAAATCTATAAAATGTATAAATTAAACACAAATAAAGGGCTGGGTGACGTGGCGAGAATATGGATTATAACTTTTTATTTCATCTGATGCTGAGACGAGGTTTTAATGCTGCTGTGATCTTTGAGGAACAACTGATAAGAGAGTTGAGGTGAACTTAAACATCTACGTTATAATATCTGTAATTAAGGTGTTTCCAGAATACGTGGAGAGAAAAAGAGGTAGAGAAGAAGATGAAGACGATGTGATACAGCATTGTCTCGCTGGACCTCCTGGACCTCCTGGACCTCCTGGACCGCCGGTACGAACAGAGATACTGAGAGACATCCAGCTGGAAGTCATAACGCATTATTTATTTTAAAATAAACTCATCACTAGAAAGAAAAATAAAAGAGAACACATGCTGAACCCAGAATTCCTAATCAGGAGCTTGGGAAGGTCAGAGGTCAGGAGGTGGTGCTAACTCCGGGTCAGGAGAGACCAGAGCCGCGCCTCGTACCTGTACACGAGTTATACACTGTATACACACATTAGTATTTACACAGGCGGACACAGAGGCGGCCATGTTTTCTCCCCACTTAATAGCTTGAACACACAGAGTGTAATAATGAGATCATTCAGATTCGGAGGTAAGTGGAAGGCAGAATTGTAGCGCCACATGTAAACCATTTAGTTATCTTCTTTATTTTAGGGCCAGAGTGGCAGTCCAGGAGTGCAGGGTCCCAAGGGAGATAAGGTAAGTCTGGTCTGATAACTAGAACAGATTGATTACATATTTATTGTTTTAAACTTGACATAAAATGCCTTTTCTGTTGTTTACTCTGTAGGGAGATATCGGCCGGCCAGGCTCGAAGGTAAGACCAGAGTCTCCCAACATGGTGTTCTGGATTATTGTCTTAATAACAGTCAAATAATACAGCTGTTCTGCACTGTGTGTGTGTGTGTGTGTGTGTGTGTGTGTGTGTGTGTGTGTGTGTGTGAAGCCGAAGTAAGATAAGAGAGGAGACATCTTTCACACACACACACACTAGCGTTTTGCTTTACACACACGTACACACATGGATGTTGATTATACGACCGAGCATGAGAGACGATTACCCACAATCCCACAGCGAGAGAGAGAAGAACCATTGGCTCAGTTGAGATCATGTGACGCTCGTCAGATAAAGCGCATGCGTGCTTCTCGTATATCAAGACCTTGCTTGTTTACCAAATTTATGAAATTTATTTAAACATTTTGCTCATCTTTCAAAACATTCATAGACTGAGTTACTCACGATCCAAGACTCCTCTGTGTTCCTGCTGGGAAACAAACAGCACTGGTGTGTTTATATCTCTGGTTCGTATGGCACCGTGTTTCAGTGTTCCGCAGTGAGCGCTCTAACGTTTATTAAGTGTGGTTTTGGTCCAACGTGCTGTAGACGGGCAATATCACTGAGTGCTGAGTCCAGACGTGGATCTGTCTACTGCACTGCAGAGAGACATCAACACTGAGTAATTTAATTACCCTGAACACCGAGAGAGAGAGAGAGAGAGAGAGAGAGAGAGAGATGACTTGGCATACTGCTGAACAGAGAATGTAGCGTGGTCTCTCTTCATTACAACGCTCTCTGTATGCAAAACTAAAATCCCTGACCAGGTTCATTAAACATATTAATCCAGTGTCCTCTTATAAATAACTCAGTTTAATATCATGTGTAAACTGAAATTAAGTGCCACACACATCTGTGTGTGTCTCTGCAGGGTCGTCCCGGGCGGCCTGGTCTTCCTGGGAGGCCAGGGTCTGCAGGATGGCCCGGGCCCCAGGGACCAAAAGTGAGTTCGCTGATTTTTTTGTATCTTACATGCTAACACTCTCCAGAATGCAGACGGTGCTCTGAGTGCCACGCCCTGTCCACATCTCTATACTCTGTGACCAACAGGGGGAGAAGGGGGAACTCAGCCTGACAGGAAGTCCTGGGATGAGTGGACCGGCGGGACCCAAGGTGAGGGTTAAATATGATCCGGTTTCCAGCAGTGCGGATTGTGAAGCTTCTCCTCGTACATGATCGCTCCGAGTTTGCACAAGCAGCTCCGCCCACTCTTAGTGGTTTAACTGGGAGAATGTTAGCAGTAATTTGTTCATGTGGACAGTTTCTATCATGATGTTGATGCTTTCATGGATAATTTCTAATTTCATTCATGAAGATTTCATTAAGAACCATGAACCATAGATATACAGAGGATATTAAAGTTTAAACACCTCTGTTAAAATAAGAGAAGAACCTGATTGCATAAGTTTGCACACCCCTTTATAATAGGCCATGTGACTGTGCTCAGGATGAACCGATCAAAAGTAATTATTCATTAAAGTAATTCTGATTAACTCTAAATAAAGATGTTCCTCTATGAAGTTCTGCACATTTTTGTGTATGGGATCCTCCTGCAGGAGAGCGGTAAAAGAATTTCCAGAAGCATTAGACACTGAAATGGTGGAAGAAGAAGGAGGATTGTCAAGAACGGCGCGTTCCTCCAAAAGACAAGAAGAAAACATCTCAAGGACGCTGCTGAGGGATCTACAGCAACATTAAAGCAGAAGCCTCTGGAGAGTACTGTTCAGTTCCTGCATGTGACAGAAATCTCTCATGTGCTGGGTGATGGGGCAGGGGACTGAAGCTCTTTTCCACAAAACTTCATTAAACTACACTAAAGCCTAAAGTCCCCAGAACTCACCTTCCAAAGCTGAAATCCACGTCAGCAGTTTGAGGAGAGCCGTGTGCAGGACATCTGTGTGCTCAGACATTTCATACTCATTTATCTAAATTCATTTGATTCTATAAAGCTCCTTTTCAACCATGACCATTGTTAACAGTGCTATATAAATAAAGTCAAACTGAATTGAGACTCTTACTCCAAAACACTGGGTGCTGTATCACAAGCAAAAGGAGCTTTAACACGGCATTGGTTAAGGGGTGTGTATACTTATGCAAACAGGTTACTATTTCACATTGAAGTTTTTAAAAGATCTGACATGAGATTTAACTTAACAACGCAGAACCCTGTGATTTTTCCCGAGGCGTGTAGACTTTTTAGCTCGACATGCACCTGAGTGAGAATCCCCTTCGCCCTCACCTGTACACCTCTTTCTCTCTCTTCACACAGGGTCTGCGGGGATTTAAAGGAGAGAAGGTTTGTTTTTCAAACAGAAATTAATGGATCTTTAGGAACACTGACTGTGTGTCTGTCACAGGATTCATTTGTCTCAGAGATCAAATGTGTTTCTTAGGGTTCACACGGGGAACCAGGAGCTCCAGGTCCAAAGGGAGACAAGGTGTGAGAAATCATACTTAATACTTTAAACGTAATGTTACAGAAGAGATTTGGTGAGAAAATGAGATGTGTTTGTGTGTGTGTGTGTGTGTGTGTGTGTGTGTGTAGGGTGTGAGCGGACACGTTGGCATGCTGGGACCGAAGGTAAGAACTGGAGAATTTCTTTTACATTTACAGTATGTATATATAATGTTATTGTTATGTGTGTGTGTGTGTGTGTGTGTGTGTGTGTGTGTGTGTGTGTGTGTGTGTGTGTGTGTGTGTGAGTGTGTGGATATCTTTTATCACTCCCTTTGTGGATTTCTTTTTTACCTCGGTTTGTTTGTGTGTCTCAGGGTGAAATGGGACTGAAGGGAGAGGCTGGTGTGACTGGGGCGCGAGGTTCTGCAGGACGTCCCGGGAAAAGAGGGAAGCAGGTGAACCCAGACACGTTCACACATAATCATCATACACATAATCATACACATCATCATACACATCATCGTACACTTGATCATGCACATCATCGTACACAAAAACACACATAATTGTACACATCATCATACACCTAATCGCACACTTTATTGTACACACCATCGTACACCTAATCATACACATGATCATACACATAACAATACACATCATCATAACCTAATCATACACCTAACCCTACACATCATCATACACATCATCATACACTTAATCATACACATCAACATAAACATAATCATAATCATACACATCATAAACATCATACACATCATCATACACATAATAATACACATAATCGTACACATCATCATACACATCATCATACACATAAATGTACACATCATCATAAACATCATCATACATATCATCATACACATCATCATACACATCATCATACATATAATCATACACATCATCATACACATCATCATACACATCATCATAAACATCAGCATACATATCATCATACACATCATCATACACCCAATCGAACACATAATCATACATATCATTGTACACATCATCATACACATCATCATACACATCATCATCATACACATAATTATATACATCATACACATCATTGTACACATCATCGTACAAATAATCATACACATCATCGTACACATCATCATACACATCATCATACACCTAATCATACACATCATTATACACATAATCATGCACATCATCATACACATCATCATGCACATAATCATACACCCAATCAAACACATAATCATACACTTAATCATACACATCAACATACACATCATCATAATCATACACATCATCATAAACATCATACACATCATCATACACGTCATCATACACATAAAATACACACAATCGTACACATCATCATACACATAATAATGCACATAAATGTACACATCATCATACACATCTTCATACACATCATCATACACCCAATCGAACACATCATCATACACATCATCATACACCCAATCGAACACATCATTGTACACATAATCATACACATAATTATAAACATAATCATACACCTAATCATACACATCATCATACACATAATCCTACACATCACCATAAACATCATCATACACATCATCATACACATAATCCTACACATCACCATAAACATCATCGTGCACATCATCATACACATCATCATACACATAATTGTACACATAATTGTACAGTACACATTATCATACACCTAATCATACACCTAATCGTACACATAATCATACGCATAATTATACACATCATCATAAACATAATCATGCACATAAACGTACAGTACACATCATCATACACCTAATTGAATAAATAACCGTACACATCATCGTACACATAATCATACATATAATCGTACACATCATCATACACATAATAATGCACATAAATGTACACATCATCATACACAAAATCATACACATCATCATACATATCATCATACACATCATCATACACCCAATCGAACACATAATAATACACATCATTGTACACATAATCATATACCTAATCATACACATCATCATACACATCACCATACACATCATCATACATATCATCATACACCCAATCGAACACATAATAATACACATCATTGTACACATAATCATACACATAATTATACACATAATCATACACCTAATCATACACATCATCATACACATAATCCTACACATCACCATAAACATCATCGTGCACATCATCGTACACATCATCATACACATAATTGTACACATAATTGTACAGTACACATTATCATACACCTAATCATACACCTAATCGTACACATAATCATACGCATAATTATACACATCATCATAAACATAATCATGCACATAAACGTACAGTACACATCATCATACACCTAATCGAATAAATAACCGTACACATCATCGTACACATTATCATACACATCACCATAAACATCATCGTGCACATCATCGTACACATAATCAGGACCCCAGAACCTGGAAATTCCCTGAAGTTAACAGAGTTTGTCCTTCATCTCCTTATTCTTTAGTTACATTCTTACTATTATTTCATATCACAATCCACTTTAAATTCTCCCCACACACTCGGTGATGAAACATTTCCATCATAATTTTATTGAATTTAGATTCTTAAGTCATCTGAACCTTTTTAAAGATATTCAGGTTTACTGTATGTAATGGTGATACAGTGGGACACAAAGTTTTAATACAGAGAGAGAGTTGTTGTATTGTTCCACTACTCTATTAAAACTCACTATTTGTGAGTACACGAGGTGGAACACGTCACTCTGTGTTTGTTTCAAACAGGGATCTAAAGGAGAGATTGGACGTGTAGGACCAATGGGACCACCTGGCCCTCTGGGACCCAACGGACATCCAGGACCGCCAGGAGTTCCTGCCTCAGGTGAACAAAAATAAGTCCTGACAGTGATGGACCTGTGATGGACCTGTGATGGACCTCTATAATGTTTATATATAATAATTGCATAATATAAATAATAAATAATACTAATATAAATATAATAAATTATTTTTTGTCCACTTTTTTGATCTGCATCAAAATTCCCTCTAACTAGGTTCAGTCAACGGCAGAAGTGTACACACACACACTTAATTGAAGAAATCCCATAGAACTTGAAGCACGAGGTTTAATTTATATCAGGTTCATTAAATGACCAATGCAACCACGGGGGGGGGGGGGGGGGGGGGGGGG
>JAQMYK010000023.1:17388544-17400464 GCA_030014345.1 Clarias buthupogon | reverse complement strand
GCCCCCAGCTGTAGTTTTCATAATACGCGGTACTGACAAGCAGCCTGCATCCTTTGATTGAAGTAGGCGTGGCGGATCGTAAGATACTAGCAGTTACCTCAGATACTGCGGCGCGAGACCATTTAATTCTTTATATGTCAAGAGTAGTATTTTAAAATCAATGTGAAATTTCACTGGGAGCCAATGAAGTGAAGATAAGATAGGTGTGATGTGCTCATATCTTCTTCATTTTCTTCTGGATGATATTATATTTTCACATTATGGTTTCTGGAAGCACACACACAGCTCGCCATACAGATTTTAATATAATTTGCCTCACTGGTCTCAGCTACTGTTATAACTATGTTTGGTGTAGAGCCCTTCAGCTCAATAGCGCCACCAATAGTGCAGATTATTTAGAGATACATATGCAAGAAAACCGCTACAACACATCAGAGGAGTGTGTTTACATTTCTGCTATTGTGAATTTTTTTCATTCATGTTTTTTCTTCTTCTGTATAACATCATGACTTCAACAAAACTTTTTTCTCAGATTTTTGATATGCCTGACATATTGTTATCAACTTTTGCATCCCCATGGGGACTGAGTGTTGATGGTCCCAGTGACGTCTGATCTTCCTCTTGGCCTCCTGCTTGGCCCCTGCTGCTTGCAGTTTTAATCATTTGTATTATTTGTGTTACAGATACAGATCCTCGAGTGCTGGAGAAACAGGAGCTGCAGCAGCCCACGTACGTCGCCCTGAGCTACATCAACAGGTGTGTTCGTGTGTGATGACGTTAGTACATTTGTAATGCGTAATGAAATAGTTTGATACGCTGGTGATCAATCTATCAGGGAAAAGATATATAGAGCTTTGAATGTTTTTAGGAGCTCAGTGAGCTTCATTATAGTGTAACAGAAAAAGTTTGGTGCCTCCAGCACTCTTCCTGTAGCTGGATGTATGGAGTGACCAAGAACCCAATGTCCAGTCTAACATCTTCAGTGGAGAGGAGAGAACCTGAAGGAAGGAGGAGCATCGCATGAATCCTAGTGTGAAGCGAGAGAAGCCACTCGAGAGAAGACTTCTCCACATCGACTGGCTAGTACACCTTATAGTGTCGTGTAGTGGGTGAAGATTTATCGGTCACCATGACAACAACCCTAAGCGTACAGCCAAATCCCGGCTGCATTGTCTGGATAATGAGTCTCTGAATGTTCCTGAGTGGTCCAGAACACCTCGGCAGACCTGAAGCCCAGAGAACATCTGTGGAGAGAGCTGAAGATTCAGCTTACAGACGTTCCACGTCCAGTCTGATCGAGCTTCAGAGGATCTTCCAGGAAGAGTGAGAGAAACTGCACAAATCCAGGAGGGTAGAGCTTGTAGAGACTTAGCCAAGAAGACTTGAAGCTGGAACTGCTGCTATAGAGCTTCGACAGAGAACCGAGGAAAGGCTCAGAACATGCAGCGGAAACGAATAAATTTGCCATTATGGGTCACTGTGTGTAGACAAAAAACAATTTTAAAATTTAGTATATAACAGTTGGTTGTGCAAAGTAGTAAGTGTGTGTGTGTGTGTAGATTCACGACAGAAGCAGCGCGCAGGGAGCAGGAGAACCAGAAGAAGAAGGTGCAGCCGAAACTGGCGCTTTCAGTCACTGGTACCGTCTCCCGTAACAACATGTCCACGCCCCCTCGTCATAGTAACGGCAGCCTGACCCCGCCCGTGACTCCGCCCATCACTCCTTCATCTTCCTTCCGCAGCAGCACACCTACAGGTGAGTGTGTGTGTGTGTGTGAGATGGATCTTTATGTAGTCAGAATTACTGGCAGTGTTGGTAAAGATCACAACTGGATTATGGGATACAGGCATTTAAAATACAGGGGTTTAGGGTATGGGGGTACAGGAAATTGGGGTATAAATATGGGATATATGGGACTGGGTACATACCCTACACATATGACGTATATGATGCAGGTGTATAGTGTATGGGGTATAGGGAGCGGGGGTGTAGGGTATGGGGGTAAACGATTCAGGTGCATAGGGGACGGTGGTATAGAGTACATCGTATAGAATAATATGGGAGTAAATGGTGAGTGTTTTCGTCCCCACAGGCAGTGAGTGTGATGAGGAGGAGGTGGAGTATGAAGACTCGGACAGTGACGAGTCGTGGACTACGGAGAGCGCCATCAGCTCCGAGTCCATCCTGAGCTCCATGTGCATGAATGGAGGAGACGAGAAGCCCTTCGCCTGTCCAGTGCCTGGCTGCAAGAAAAGATACAAGGTACACGCACAGATACGCCGCCGCCGTATACACGGCAAACATAATAAAAACGATTATTATATAGTTAAATAAAAAATAAAGATCCATCTGCAGCATGAACACGTCTAGAGAACAGTAACATGTTTGTGTACCGGTAGTTTAGTGGGAGCAAAGATCAGCTTCATCTCACTCATGGCTCCTGAGGAACAGATAGTAACAGGGGGTTAACCCCCCCCCCCCCCCACATGTCATCTGTTTGAGTCAGACTACTGTGAAGCCGAATACACTAACGCACGACCTAACACCCTGACGGATTAATGTTTAGTTTTTCAACACTTCCTTGTCTGTGAATAACGTGCTGTTGTTTCTCGTTAAAGAACGTGAACGGTATAAAGTATCACGCTAAGAACGGACACAGGACGCAGATCCGCGTGAGGAAGCCCTTCAAGTGCCGCTGTGGGAAAAGCTACAAAACATCTCAAGGGCTTAGACACCACACCATCAACTTCCACCCCCCACTGTGATCACACACACACACACACACACACACACACACACTACTCATACTGCTTTACAACTCATCTGCACACAGAATCACATCAGGTTCCTGCTGGTACCTTTTCTTTTCATTTTTGTGGGTTTGTAAGTGTGTACTGTTTTGCACAAAATATTCGTATCATTCCTGTTTACTTTGACTTTTAACGAGAATGGTTCGTTATTTCATGGCACAATAGATTTTAATCTTTTTTGATTTATAATAAAATACAAAGACAGGTTTTTGACGAGTCTTAGGTGGACGAATTTATATTTTTATTTACGCGCATGTATATAATATCTATAATGAAATGTTAGCATGGGCACGTACAGTATTAGTAGCTGTATTTAAAATGTTTTTATCAATTTTTACACACACAACATTTTAAAATAATGTGCAGAATCTGAAGGAGGCTGAGTGTGTACTGTATATTTGAACACAATTCGTCTTTCTGTATGTTTAGTCCACAAGATAATCACATTTCATTTTGTATTTAAACCAATAGTGGGCATGGTCTATACTGTAATTAATATTATTATTATTATTATTATTATTACATTAAAACAATACTTATCCTCCCACAGTGGCCATTAGGTCTTTAAATTGATGGATTTGGTTTAATGGATTCACAAAGCACTCAGACTCCTGCAGTCTATGTACAACACACACACACACTGTACATTATGTCCAGTGAATTCAATTCTATTTTCTTGCTCAATAATTTGCACGCAATAATCCACAAATTTTAAAACAAAATGATTTTAGAAATCCGTGCGAATGTATTAAAATGTAAAAGCTGAAAGTCTCGTTCCTCTGCGTACTCGGAGCCTTTATTCAGTTCTGTAGAAGCTCTTTAGAAGCTCTTTTTCTACTTCTATGGCTCTGTTTACGAAACTAAATGAGCGAGTTCAGCTTATCACTTTTAATGGATTTGGAAATGTTTATAAAACATCTGATCTCTTTGGCCTTCTGGAATATTCTCTGTAGGCCAAAAAAAAAGGGTTATGTATATTATTTTGAATCTGTAACATTTAGCAACACTGTGTATTAATATATAATGCCTCGTCACCGCCCACTTTAACAAGAACGAGCACCTGTACACCTGCTCAGTTACGCAGCAGCAGCACAACATCATGCAGATAATGATGTTGTCGAGGGGTCGAGAGCCTCCGGTAACGTTCATATCCATCATCAGAATGTGGGAGAGTGATCTCGGGTGGTTGGTGTCAGATGGGATGGTTAACTCTGCAGTCAGAAACAGCTGCTTAATAAGAGAGTCAGAGGAGAATGACAGGAAGCGTAGAGTAAGTCGGATATAACTCAGTCTGTACAAACACGGTGAGCAGAAACGCATGACAGGATGTGCAACATGCAGAACACGAACTGTTCCACTCCTGCCAGCCAGGAACACAGACACACAAACACCATCTGGTCTGCTTCCAGAAATTACCAGTCACTGAGATCACATGTCCCCGTCTGATGTGAACAGTAGCTGAAGGTCTCGATCTCAGTGTGTGTGTGTGGGGTGGGGGGTGGGGATGTTATTCATAATTCCGCTGCATGAAGGAATGAAGGAGCACAGGTACAGGTGTTCCTAGTAATCTTGTGCGATATTGATTTTTTAAAACTACAGTAAATTCTTTAATTACATGGAGTTAATTGTTTTATTTAAAAAAAATGTAATTCTTATTTATGATTTGATTTTAATTCCTTGTTGGTGGAGAACTATTTGAGTTTCACTGGGAAGTCACTCCTCTCAGGTCCTAAAACTGCCACCAACGTTTACACAACAATTAAGCATTCTGCACCGACACTACAACCAGACTTCATGTAGACTACAGCCAGACTACACTCAGACTTCATGTAGACTACACATAGACTACACCCAGACTTCATGTAGACCACACCCAGACGTCATGTAGACTACACACAGACTACACACACTCAGATTTCATGTAGACTACACACAGATTAGATGCAGGCTACACCCAGACTACACAGACTACAACCACACTACACCAGACTTCATGTAGACTACAACCAGGCTATACCCAGACTTCATGTAGACTACACCCAGACTACACATAGACTACAGCCAGACTACACTCAGACTTCATGTAGACTACACATAGACTACAACCAGACTACACCCAGATATCATGTAGACCACATCCAGACTACACATAGACTACAACCAGACTACACCCAGATGCCATGTAGACTACAGCCAGACAACACACACTCAGACTTCATGTAGACTACACACAGATTTTATGCAGACTACACCCAGACTACACAGACTACAACCACACTACACCCAGACTTCATGTAGACTAAACCCAGACTACACATAGACTACAACCAGGCTACACCCAGACTTCATGTGGACTACACACAGACAACACCCAGACTTCATGTAGACTACACACAGACAACACCCAGACTACACACAGACTTCATGTAGACTACACACAGACTACAACCACACTACACATAATCTACAACCAGGCTACAGCCAGACTACACTCAGACTTCATGTAGACTACACCCAGACTACACAGACTACAACCACACTACACCCAGACTTCATGTAGACTAAACCCAGACTATACATAGACTACAACCAGGCTACACCCAGACTTCATGTAGACTCCACACAGACTACACCCAGACTTCATGTAGACTACAACCAGACTACAACCACACTACACGTAGACTACAACCAGACTTAATGCCGACTACACCCAGACTACACCAAGACTGCCTGTAGACTACACCCAGACTACATCTAGACTGTTCCCAGTGAATGATCAGAATGATCTATACTGACACTTTTAGAGTGTGTGTGTGTGTGTGTGTGTGAGAGTGTGTGTGTTTGTTGTGCCGCTGTGCTTCTGTTCAGCAGCTCTAAAGTGCCAAGTGCCGTTTGTGTCTGCGTGAGAGTACGCAGTGTATCTGTGGGATTAATGTACAGACCTGACACTAGTGTGTATGCACGCTGCACTATTGATTCGACAGAACATGTTTTTGTGGCTTTGTATTTTTTCCTAGCTGTTTGTCTTGTCGAAGCGTGCTACTTTGTGTGTATTGTGTCTGCAGTAGCGCGTTATTTTTTGTCAGCAGTAATACGCTGTATGTCGCTGCCTCTCCTGATAAAAGCTTTGATGCTGTAGTTGTAGAGATTTATTTATTCCCTCCGGCAGTGAACGCTGGAGCCGTGAACTCGTCCGATTCCTCACGTACTGTACGGTGTGAAGGTGACGCAGTGGACCTGGTGATTGTCTCTCTGTGAGTGATGAATACAGGAGTGTGTGTGTGTGTGTGAGACAAGTGTTTATAGGGAGTGTGTTAGTTTCACTGAAAGAAGCTGTTGAAAAATCGACTCCGCCCTCTTCTGGCTGGACGGACCACATGTTCTATGTCACGGGCGTGGACGACCAGACACACGGCCTAAAACTCAAACGGTGCAATAAACGTCTTTGTTAACAATTTCACCAGCCACTCCACCTAGACTCCGCCTCTTCGTCACTCTGCTAATTAGCATGCTAGCTAACTACCAAGCACTCTGTGCTTGTGACGAACTATTTGATGAATGTAGGCGTAAAAAGTGTCCGATACGTACAGAAGAGCGCAGTATGGTGATGAGACTGTAACACACACACTCCCCTGGTGCTCCAGACACACCACATCAGAGTTGATGAGTACATCAGTGTGTTAACAGTAGAGGATGCAGGCCGGGTGGTGTAGGGGGGGTAAACATGTGCCATAGCGGATCCCCATGATGACGCCCCCTGGGGGTAAACACGTGAACAGCCTCATGTTGCGGTTCTTACTCGTGATCGGTGCTCCCTTGTTTCGCGTACCTGATGCGCAGCGATCGATGCTGTACTTCCTCAGCAGTATTTAAACTTTAGTGTTATTAAACCATGAGCACAGCGCACCGGAACGTTCCTCAGTCACGTGAGATTTCTGCATCGTGATTAACACGAGGGACGTCAGGAGTGCGCTGATCACAAGACGAGCTGGCGGACTGAGGGCCGAGTCTCGATGCCAAAAAGCCCAGTGTTGGAGAATAAGCTGTGTGTGTGTGAGATGCTTAGTAGCGTGAACAGTGCCAGTTTTGATACTTGTACAGGTGTGTCCTTGTAATGTCACTGCTGGTGCGTAGAAGCTTTTCCACACTTTGTGTACATAATAAACACACACACACACACACATCATTTTGTAGAACAGCACAGAGTTCAAAGAGACGATCTGTGACCAGAACAGTAACTTTCTACCCGTGTGTGTGTGTGTGTGAGGCAGTTTGATATCCTGTATAGTGAATGTACTGTAACCTCTTTGTAAAGTAGTTTTGAAATTATATTTTCATACTACATTTTTTTTGTGAAATATTTTCTCTGTGCCGAGATTTGTACCAGGTGTTGTTGTGAAAATGAACGACTGTTCAGATGTCTTTATTTTAAAAGCTGTTTATGATGTTTTTGAAAAGGTACAGAAAATAAAAGTAAAGAGAAAAACGTGAGCGGAGGTCTCCGCCGTGTCTTTCATTTCATTACATCAGCAGTGATTCCCCTGAACTGCTTGTGTGTTTATATTTTACACCGATGCATTGTGGGTAATGTATGACATCACCTGATAATGACTTTAAAAGTCTAATGGAGAAGCTGTAACAAATAAAATCCAAACTGAAGTCTGGACCCGGCACTACATTATCATGCCGTTGTTTTTATAGAACTCAAAGTGCCGTTTATCGTCTTTGTTCACCTTCATAAAACATTCGAGATGTGTCAGTGTAGAGCAGAGTTATAGTTCATCATCTGCTCACACACACGCTCCGAATGAACACACACACGCGACTCATGAGCTTGATCTGATTTCTTTATTCGATACCTGGTCCGGATGAGCAGGAGGATTTCAGAGACCTACTGTAACACACTCCAGAGTGAAAATCCTGAAAATGCACTTAGCACTTTCTGAGAACCGCCTTCCCCCAGTCCAACCTGCAGCGACTTCTAAATGGTCCCACTGGGAAATCAGGAAACATCACAAAACCAGCTACAGAGCAAAGCTGTTACAGAACACACAGCAGAGGGTTAAACGTGACCGGCGTCATCGTATAAAATCAACACAACGTAAAACATCCAGCGCGTGGCCAACAGACACACGTCTCTCTCTTTAGAGTCTACACTCATCCACATAAAGCTATTCACTATCGTTACAGTGCAATCTCATAGCAGCGTCCAATGCATCAGAATAAATAATGGACAGAAAGAACAGGAGAAAAAAAGAAAGATCGATACCTGACACTTTTAAGAGATAGTATTTTGTACGTGTGTGTGTGTGTGCAAATCTCAGAATACTGACTGGTAAATGTTAGTGCTATAAAATCATGCGGGCGTTAGCGCACAGGCGAGTCACGTCATCGAGAAAGTGCTGAACAAAGCGTTCTCCACCGTAAAACACCCCGTTAGGGCACCACCCGGTGACGGGTGCCTGTTCTAATCGAAGTTGTCGAAGTTGAGCACGTTGCTGTCAAAGTGAGTGAGAACGTGTTTCTCGTAGAGGTGCTGCTGGCAGTCCAGGGGGAACTGCTCGCTGCACACGGGACACTCCCTCCAGTGAGACTCCACGTGGCGCTCGAAGCTGCACTGCTCAAAGTGCGGTGGGAAAATAACCTCACACAGTGGGCAGCGCTTGTGGACATCAGTCCTGAAACAGAGAGAGGGAGAGAGAGAGAGGGACAGACAGGGTCACGACTGGCTCTGGGGGTGAAATCAACTGCTGCCCCGACTGACACAACTCATCCTCCTCACCCTCACTGGACTCAGACTTCTCTCTCCTCTCACACACACTCTCACTGATCATTAGTAATAATTAGAGCCGTCAGCGCATTGATGTCTGTGATCGATTTACAATCCTTCAAATTAATTAATGGAGTTAAAATACAAGCATTAAGACGGACGAGGAAGTGTGTGTGTGTGATGAGTGTGTGAGAGTAAACCCCAGTCAGGAAGAGGAGGAAGAGGAGCTCAGTCAGGGTGATTCGTTCCCACAGCTAACACACACACACACACACACACACACACACACACACACACACACACACACACACACACAGAGCTTCCCGAGCACTCATGAAGACCTGGGACCAGGTGTCTGATCACCAGTCTCACGGTGTTGCCTAGCAACCGACGGTATGTCTGTTATCGGAGCTCGTACAGACACGCGGCCGCCGTGAGACGCGATACAAGAACTGGAAGTGCAAACAGCAACAGGTCTGAATTGGTGATTCAATCCTTAAAACTGTTCTCAGGTCTGTTATCACTTGTCCCGGTTCTAGAATCTGTCCATCTGACCACGCCCCGCGTCACACCGTAACCCTGCCTGGAGGAACCATTTAATTTTACAAGAAAATCGTGCGGCTCTCCTGATAAACTCAAAGTTGTGCGAACACTCAGGAGTTTGTACTAAGATAAACTGCGCTAACCAGTTACCGCTAACACAAGACGGACGGCCACGAACAGATCTGATCAGGGTTGTCATGGCGACTCATCTCACAGGCTCGGGGTACATATTTATACACTAAGTGTAATGCACACAAAAAACATTAAATTCTATTTTATTACATAAATCAATTTAAATTAATTCAATGTGATGTAGGTCAGTAAACCTCTGGAATTAAAAAATGCCTTATGAGCAAAAGAAAAGTGAGTTTTTAAAGCAGATTTTAAACAGCTGTTACTTAACAATACACAGACAGTCTGGTCCATAAGTAATTGGACAGCAGCCCAGGGGATGGAACTGGGAGTTTGGTGTTCCTATTAAAGTGGCCACAGGTGCGGTACGGTGCACAGCATCAGAGTGAATGACACAAACAGATGTCATGACTGACTCCAGATGTTACGATGCAGATACCAGAAAACACCAGTGTGTGTGTGTGTGTGTGTGTGTGTGTTACTGTACCTGGTGTCAAAACAAAAGGCGGAGCTGCTCTCATTTGACTCTGGACTTTGATGGTCGCAGACAGCAGGAGCTTCACCATCACCTCCCTGTTAAAAGATAACAGCCCTGATTAACACACACACACACACACACACACACACACTTCCTGTTAACATACACTCAATGTCAGCCTTTAGTAATTCAGTAACTGCTGCTACTCTTAATGAGACTCAAAAGCGCACATGCACGCACACACACACACACACACACTCATTAAAGCCACAGCTGTCTGCACACAGCTTAATGGTCCTTTAATGCAGCAAATGGGAGTGAGAGAGGAGCAGGTGATGGGGGGGGTACGAGCGCAGGCCAACACCTCCTCCCATTAGCGCGGCCCGCGTCAGGCGCGCTCACTAACGAGTCTCTGCCCTCGTCACTCTCATCCACTAATGAGCAGAAGAGGAAATGCCTTAATTGTGGTTTCATGCAAATGGGCTCGCCTTTGACCCGAGCCGTCTCGCCTTAAAGAGCAACAGGGAGAAAAAAGGCGAGAGAAGGAGAGGAAGAGAGAGATAGAGAGGAAGAAAAAAAGAAGAAAATCTTGATGAAAAATCATTTTTAACGGGGTGTGCTCACGCTAGGCCGCTCCTCGGCGGGGTTCTCCAGGCCGTCAGGAGGACTGAGACTGCGCAGTGGCTGACTGCACACCACCGGCCCCGCCCATGGGGGAGGGGCTACCGGAGGTGGGCGGCAACTTGGCTGTGGTGACAGCGCCCCATCCGCACCATCTACGACAGACAAAACACACAGTAACGGAAGAGAACAATAACGCAGTCACAGTAATCACTCAATTGCTCCTCTTGTAACTTTTTGAAAAGTTACGCGAGCGCCTGGTTCGAGGGGCGGGGCCACGCCGTCGATACGCACCGCGCGTATTCTCCTCGCAGTAGGGGTTTCCGTACTGCAGCTCGGCAGGTTGCTGGGGCACCAGCGGTAGAGGGGGGGAGTCGTGAGTGTAGGGCAGAGGGTAACGCAACACCACAGGCTCCCTGACCTCTGACCTCTGTCCACAAGCCCCTTCCTCTCGGCACGCTCTCGCCTGCAGCTCCTGAAATCCGGAAACATCATCAGCTGGGTGATGCGCGCGTGTGTGTGTGTGTGTGTGTGTGTGTGTGTGTATATATATATACAGCTTCCTGTGTGCAGCTGTGTTTAAAACCTGCACTGATTATCACGGGGTCAGAGTATCAGCACTCTAATGCCTGTGTTGTGCCTCAGCACTTTACTGCCCCCCTGCCAGGGGCCGCTCGCAGCCTGACTGAGAGAAATCCAACATCACTGCTTAAACTATTTAAATTCCAGCAGCAGCAGCAGCCGACTCTGATTAAAGGGCAAATAACAAAAGCTTTGTCTTTATCTCTCTCTCTGGTGTGGTGAAGTCGCTCCTTCTCTCTGTCGCGCTCCGTTTAACCCGAGCACCGGGGATGATGATTAGAGGAGCGATTCCTCCAGTTAACATTTAACACGAGTGCTGCAGGCGGTGAGAGAGCTGCTGGTGGCATTTAGCTTCTAACGTCTGCTCCAGCTGAGTCTAACCAAAAACACATCTCATTTTATTTCTGCGTTCGGATTTAAACACAGCAGAGTCAGGCTTCTGGATCGGAGTGAACACAGTGAACGGCTTCACCGGAGACTAATGAGACACAGAGGACTGAGAACATCACGACGGACAGGGTGAATTAAAAAAAAAAGAAAAAAAAGTGTTTTATCAGTTTACGGTGTTAATGCTTGTGTGAACACTCTTACCTCTTCCACTTTCCCTTTCTCCTTCATCACCTCAGCTAGACTCTCTCTTAGAGAACACACCTCTCGATCCTTCTCACATAACTGCACCTATAAACACACACACACACACACACACACACACGTGATTAAAAACATTGGGTTGTTCCATAACAGAATGTAAACAGATGGGGGGAAAAAACTGTAATGATGGGTTTCATGAGATTTTCCACCAGACTGTACAGAGTGCTGTATAATGTGGTGGGTGCCAATACATTTTGCTCAGCACTTGCACAGTCTCAGTCTCAGCAGCTGCTGTCTGAGATTAACACCACAAGAATATGGAGGACTAAACATGACATAATTATAAATAAATAAATGTGTGAATAAATAAGTAAATATAGAAATAAATAAAT
>JAQMYK010000023.1:17351972-17373686 GCA_030014345.1 Clarias buthupogon | reverse complement strand
TCTTAATAATATCACTGATTACATTAAAGATCAGCAGATTATATTAAGTTTTAACATTTTAACTGTTTCTTCAAACTCTTTTGCTGTTATTGATGAGTACTAACGCTAGTACATAATACGATACAAACACAGTTAGGAGCGTCTGTTAATGTTCATGTCAAACATCTGATCTAATCTAAGGTCTAAGACTCGAGCCATGGCAGGGCTGCTGGTGTGAGTATTAGACCTGCATGAGTGGACACGTGCTTCTGTCAGAAGGTAAAACACCATCAGACATCAGGTGTCGCTTATGATTATGATGAGAATTACAACTGCAGTATCATCTACATTCTACTTAAGAAACACACCACTGACCTCACACACACACACACACACGTGTCATGACATCCCTGGCGCTTAGGGCGGAGTCTAATGCAGAAGCTGACACAAATCTGTACAGCTGATCTGGAAACGGTGTTAGATGATCAGACCTGACTGTGATGAGAGGACCGCGCGTGCAGCGCGTGCAGGGCGTAAAGCGCGTTCCCGAGTCCCGTGGTGCGCGCTCGTGCTGAATGACACGCATAAAAACACAACGATGCGGTGTGACACCCGCACAGGTGAGGGTTAGGCACCGTGGCCGCAGTGAGTCTGAGACACGCGCATCCTGACAGGAATCACCGACACGGTAACGGGGAACGGACAGCAGCTCGCGCGCTACACGGTGAGCCGCGCTGTGTCATGCTAACAGGGCTAACAGTCTAGCCTCAGCCACACAGCGAACGCGCGTCTCCATCAGCAGCACACGACCCGATTTATTTAGTGAGTGAACAGTGTGTACCTCTGCTCCATGTCCGCCGAAGCGCAGCGGTTTCTGAACGAGTTAGCCGTTAGCAAGCCATGAGCCTGAGATTGACAGCTTCTCCCCTGGTCAACACATCATTACTGGACACGTTGTGACGTCATTTCCTGTCTTGCGGTTTCTGCGTCGTGATTGGTCCTCACCGGTCCGAGTCCGAATCGTGTAGTGCGCATGTGCATCTAACTGGTGCCGTTTGGGTCAAAAGACAATGTTTAGTAGAAAGTTTAGTATTACTGTAAGTGATTCACAAAAAAAATATTATATATACACTCTACAGCCCAAGTGTTGCCCAATGTCTAAAGCCCACAGTTTAATACAGTGCCTGATAAAGTAATTAGCCCTTCATTTCATTTTCTTTTTTTTTCACTAAAATTTAGATTATCAAAGAAATATTATTTGTTTATTATATTAAATAATATAATATTATATTAAATGGGCAAGATAATCTGAGTAAATACAAAATACAGTTTTTAAATGATGATTTTATTTATTAAGGGAAAGAACCTTTCCAAACCTACCTGTGAAAAAGTAAATACTACATCTAAAGAACTGCAGGCCTCAATCACCTCACTTAAACTCAGTGTTTAACAATAAGAAAGAGACGTCCATGGGAGAGTTCCAAGGTGAAAGCCACCGCTAAACAAAATGAACACAAAGGCTCATCTTAGGAAGTTTTGCCAAAAAAACATCTGGATTATCCCCAAGACTTTTGAGAAAATGTTCTGTGGAATGATGAGACAAATTTGTAACTTTTTGGAAGGTATGTGTCCCATTACATCTGGCGTAAAACTAACACAGTGTTTCATAAAAGAACATCATACCAACAGTCACACATGGTGGTGGTAGTGTGATGGTCATAATTGATGGAACCATGAATTCTACTCTTTACCAGAAAATCCTGAAGGAGAATGTCCAGCCATCAGTTTGTGACCTCAGGCTCAAGCTTACTTGTGTTATACAGCAGGACAGCGATCCAAAACACACCAGAAAGTACACCACTGAATGGCTAAAAAAACAAAACATAGTTAAGGTTTAGGAGCGGTCTAGTCAAAGTCCAGACTTAAATCTGATTGAGATGATCTGAGTTCATGCTCAAAACTCCTCCAATGTGGGTGAATTTAAACAATTCTGCATAGAAGAGTGGACTGACTGTTTGCTTTACTTCCCAGTTCCCCCTCATGTCTGTGTTTCCTACTGGCTCTCCCTTTTAGTTATGATGTCCTAACTGTTATCTCTCCTTCTCTTCTCTCCCTGTCTCTTTCTAATGAGCTACACATGGCACTCCTGAGCCGTCAGTGATCCAAACCAGTGGCTGCTTTGCGACAATGACCATTGTTAAAAGTGCTATACAAATAAAATTGAATTGAATAAATCTGAAACGGGACATTCACTGGGGATATACGGGTGTGATGGTCAGGGGTGCACATACTTTTAGCAACCTAATGCTTCTAATAAAGAAGATGCACAAATATTTTTGTGCTTCACTAATACAAAATTGTTTAGTGAGTAGGTTTTGCTTCCCACAACGTAAACTTGGACTCATCACTACATGCCTGAGAGTAAAGGGCAGAGTATTGAACAAAAACATCCTCAATCGCCAACCGAGAAAAAGTTCAAAAGTCGACCATCAGCTGGAAAATTCATTAATGATTACAGTTTTCTGGGATTCTCAAGGACCAGTATTGGAACATTATCAGGAAAAAAGTTTAACAATCAACAGTGCTCATTACAGTGAGACGCTTCTTAAAGTGCTGAAGCCTAACCTTTGGATTAAACGCAGAAGACCGCTATCAAAGTGCGTCATGATCTTGCATGACGATGCACGTGCACACACTTTCAACACTCTGCGAAAACATGGTTTTGAGGTGTTGAAGCATCCTCCCTACAGTCCTGAGCTCTCTCCATTGGACTTTCACCTGTTTGGTCCCCTGTAAGCAGGCCTATGAGGACGAAGATTCACTTCTGATGAAGCTTTTGTATTACCTCATTAAAGAAATGTTTTAGTCTAAGCTGCAAGTCTCGTCTGCATTCGTGGCTCGCAGCTCAGGCTAAAACGTTTTTTAACGAGGTAATATGAAAGCTTGTTGACAGATAGACACAGTGTTTTAAAAAAGCAAGGAGATAAAAAGCATGAAGGTTGGTTGAAAATTTATATATTTGTCTTTCCTAAAATCGATTAAAATAAATTCTACAGCCAGAGTGTGGATAATTGTTCTCAAAACACTACAGGATAAGCCCAAATCTAATAATCTGTGTTTTGTCCAGACTGCTGTAGATGTCCTCACACAGACATGCTAAAGACATCTGTTCTTTCTTAGCCTAAAGACTGCACTTACTAAAAAAAAAAAACCCTCAAATCTCATCAATGAACATTTGCTTTTTTACTATCAATTTAAAGTTAACATTCTAATGAAATTATAAAAATGACTCTGATGTTTGTACTCATGGTCCTTTCACCAGACGCAGCACTGTCTCATATTTACACTATCTGATGTGATAGAAAATTACAGTTTATAAAGCAGCTTTGTGATGAAGGTTACAGTACTCTTCTTCTCAAAGTTCCATAACAAATATAAAGATTGATCACTTAAAAAGAATTATATATATATAAACAACATACAGTATAACATTTCTGACCTACTACTTTGTCCTTCCATCATATATGTGGCTTCTCCCTGCACATATCCCTTTAAGTGCATTTATAACTTATACCTTATACCTTATAACTTATACCTTTATCCTGCACTTACTGATTATTGCACTCCTGGTTAGACCTAAACTGCATTTCGTTGCCTTGTGCTTGTGTAGCTGAGTCAATTTTTATTATTTTTATTTTTGTGCATCAGCTACCATTTTAAAGCCGCTACACTTGTGTAATGACAATGAAGTTGAATCTAATCTAATCTAATCTAAAAAAAAAAAAAAAACATTTTATTAATTAAAAAAAAAAAAACTTTTTTATACAAAGGATCATAAAAATCAAAGAAACTGGCTTACGGTTGAAGTAGGTTACTTTCCCTTAGACCCAGACCCGGCCTACTGATGACTGGCTGGATGTTTAATGATTGATGTCAGCAGACAGGCAGAAAGGGTTTAAAGAGAGAGAGGTATGTGAGTGTTTGCTCACAGGGACTCTTTACTACTCTATCAGTGACAAGGATTTATGCAGTTTATATAAAAAAAAAAAAACAACTTTAACCTAAGTGACTAACAAGAAAATAACATGCACACAGTTATGTAAATTATTGTATATGTATTAATGTATTCATTATTGTACATGTATACAAAAGTGTGTATTTAAAATCAAAATGCTATCTACTAGGAGGTTCATGTCTTAATAAGAACCATGTGTCTCCAAAGTGAGGGGTCATAAACAGAACTCTTACTTAAACCCATGATGAACTTTTACATGTCTATTCTTTTCAAACATTATTTTAGTAAATATGTATTCCAGCTTTCATTCACTTGAAAATTCTCTTTCTATTTATAATGTACAGGTCTGAAAAGATTTTTATTAATCCAAGTTGATTTTAAACAGCATTTAAAAACACAAATATATCTCAAATACATTAGTTTTCACTATCCTGGCGGAGGCGCAGCTCACTGCATGCGTTCCCATGAACAATCAGCGAGTGGAACACCTGATCACTGAAAATCTACGTCGCAGACTTACAGAAGGGACGCATCTGTGTGTGAACTGTACACACACTCATTCACCAACACCACTTGCACCTTACAGGAACTCAGCTGGAAGTGATTGCCACGTCCCCTGTACAGTCCTGACCTCGTTCCAACACATTTCCACGTGTTTGGGTCGTTAAAGGAATTTGCAGGAGGCCGCTGTTTCAGACAGTCCGATCACGGCTCCAGTGTACTGAGAAAACTCAATACCTTGATGGTGTCCAAGAACTAGTGAAACACTGTGATAAATGCATTAGTGTATCAGGGGATTATATAGAGACATAAAGGTTAAAAATAAAGAGTTTTTACTCTCAGAACTGTGTTCTGTTATTCTGTACAATCAAAAGTCCTGCTTTGACTCGCACCCTTATTTTGTACATTTACGTAAAATTTCATTAGGATAATACATGAACATAAACAGCACATTACTAAACATTACCCGACATTTAAATCAGAAATATTTCTAGAACGAGTCTAATGCTATATATGTATGTCAGTGGAACAGAATGACGCAGCAGCTGTCCAGAAGGTGGCAGTGTATCCACCTTGATGATAGCCTGATGACGCGCACAGACAGACAGACAGATAGATAGATAGATAGATAGATAGATGTAACCACATTAAAGTGTATAAGTCTACGCTCCAAACTATCTGTGTTTCTTTGTTCACAAACAGCTCTTTACTGCGTGTGTGAGAATTGGTGTGTGTTAAAGCCTTTATTCACTTTTAGACCCAAGTGGTCTTTTGATAATTTTATTTTCTTGGGTGTTCTCTGTGTGCGTCACTAAGGTTTGGCATCACACACTGTGCTGCTCGAATGCTAGCCTCATAAAAGGAGCAAAACACCCTTTTTCTCTGCTGTCACTCTCTTTTTTCTTCTGCAGCCTAGATTCGTAATAAAACCTAACACACAAACCTCACAGTCTTCTGTCGCTGATTTGGACCCACAACAAACTCCACTGACGTCACACGTTCGTACACACATACACACGCTGCGAGACGTTGGCTTATGTGGCCATCGCAATGTCGAAAAACTACTCGGTTTGTTAATGATAATTACGCACATTCTCTTTTAAACCTTTTTTTCCCTGTACTTTGTAGCCAACGTGTTTTTTCTCACACGCTCGCTTTGATGGGAAAATTCAAGTTTCGAGTGTGAATCAAGAGCAGCGTTCACTGCAGTGTTTTGCAATTAAACTTATAGCAAAAGGCCTCTGCTAGGACACACGAACACGTGCTATTGTTCTTTCAGGAATGCTCTTGTTCTCGTTTTGTGCCGTCACACCACGCGAGATGCTCACATGTTTAGCCAAAACCCAGCAAGTGTAAATTAGTCACTCTTAACATCGACATTTAACCAATAAGAGTTAATAATGCTTTTGTCTACACCCATAAACGGTTCCATCTGGAACTTTCTGTACTTGTGATTCGCCCCCTGTAGTTCTGGAAGATCTTACATGGACAAACTGCAGAATCACTTTCATGCTTCATCTTGTTCCTCCAACAAACTGTTAGTAAGGAGTAAGACTAACAGAGGTTTATTTAAATGTCACAGACCTGACGGTGATGTGTGTGTAAGCACACACACTGCTCTTCTGTCTGTGTTTCACACTCAGTACCTACATCATCCCAATCTCACTCTCAGTATGCTCTTACGGCTCTCACTCTTCACCCATAATGCTCTCTCTCTCTCTCTCTGTTTCTCCTGATATGTCAACTTGAACCCAGTGATGTAGCTAATAATTAATTTCAGTCAGAATGCTAAATAAAAGAAGCATGAATGTGTACTCTGTGTGATCTGCACAATTATACAGATAATCAAAACCTAATTTATTTTTCATTTCTAATTTAATTTAAAAATCATTTACACATGTTTTTTCCCGAGCCTTCATAACGGCTCTAATCTGAGGTGCTGGTTGTTAATTGGTGATTTCTGAGGCTGGTGACTCTAAATGAACGTCTCCTCTGCAGCAGAGGTCAGTTTTGGTCTTGCTTTCCTGGGAAGGTCTTCATGAGAGACAGTTTCATCATGATGGGTTTTACAAAACATACTCGACACAATACTGTTCTTGTAGGAACTGTTCCAGAACAGCTGACCTTCATGTCTTAAAATAACAACTGACTGTTAGTGTTATTGGTGTTCCTTTATAACCTAATGTCATGTGTGTTATTTCATAGTTTTCCAGTATTGTTCTAGAATTTAGGAAATAAATCACAAAACAAAAAATATTGAATTAGATGGTGTGTCTAAACGTTTGACTGGTGCTGTAAGCACAATACAAATATGCAAATGCAAATTGAATGTCTGAGTAAAAGCACATGTAGCTGTGGAACAGTGTAGAAGAAATAAATAGAGAAAATCATCAGGTTTGAAGAAGTGAGGATTAATGCAGTGAGCGTCCCTGAAATAATAGACTCTGTGGAAGGAGGAGAAGGAGTCCGGCTGACAGGCTCGTGACTGATGGAGAAATTTGCATAACAAGCTCTTGTCTGGGAGGGGCTGGGGGACGGGGCAGTTGTGTGTGTCTGGGGAGAGGGCTGAGCCTCTCCTCAACTCCAGATGGAAACAGACCCTCAGCAGCTGTTTAACTGGTGAGAGTGGGTGTGTCCGAATGAAAGAACAATCTTTATTTTTCAAGAAAAAATTTGTTTATCATTCAGCGATGTGTGTGTGTGTGAAGATGTAATGTTTAACGTTCTTAAGTAAGAATGGAAATGAAAAGGTTGTGTTTTTTGTGTGTGATGGGGTGTGTGGTAATGACCCCTGCCAGGGAGGTCTCCTTCAAATCAAAACCCCCTTCTTCATGCCTCACTGTCTGACGTATGGTCCAATCCAAACACACTCTGGAGGTAGAATCACAGCATTAAAATGTGAATGCAGAAACAGACAGTGCTACTTTATTCTGAAGCTGAATTTGAATTTGATTCAGAAATGTAAACTGAATCAGGTGTTTAAAACTAGCAACTGGATTTCAATAAACCTCACGCTTATGTAACGCTTATGTCATTCCTTTCTTATCAAAATACTGCGTCTTGGACGTCTTCTAAATGATTTGTACTGATTTTGTACTGAATCCTTCAAGGTTCCAGAGTATTTTAACTTTTCTTAAATTATATTTGTGGAATAATTAAATCAGTTTGTCTTTTATAAGTTTAAATAAAAGATGTTCGGCCACATTCCAGGCAGCTGAGCATTCTCTCTGCTTTACTGCTTTCCCACTGCATCACAAACCACAGCAACCGACACACGTGACCGGCGCCTGAGTTTATCAGACCCCAGTTTCGATTATAGACTGACGTTGTTTGTTCAGTAGGAGTAATTATATCAGATTTTCATGTCCATGCGCAATATTTTAATGAAGTGGTCTGTATTTTACTGCACACGCTGTGAACTGGTCCAGGGCTGCTCCCACGAGACCGATTACTGCTCTGAGACAACCGAGGTTTGAGTAGGTGATCTGGTGTAAATCTCTATTGTCTGTTTACAAAAGCAAGATCTAATCAATTCTGGCCATTTTGCAGTCAGATGTTAGGCTAGGAAGAGCTATCGATTTAACTCAGGAGGCTTACTGATGGATCATTATCAGTGTGTGTGTGTGTGTGTGTGTGTGTGTGTGTACTGTACATATCAGGAAAAGCAACAATTTAATCACACTGGATATTTAGAATATTGCTATTTTCTGTTATGGAATTTTAGCAAAGAGACACAGCGTTTGATATTTTTGTCAGTATTATAAAGGAACGCTGGTGATTAAGTCAACTTTGTTAATTTCATTTTCCAGTTCCTTGGTAAGTTTATCTGTTATATAACATTACTGCTGTTTGAAATCCAGTGGAAAAGTAAGTGTGTGTGTGTGTGTGTGTGTGTGTGTGTGCTGCACAACACAAGAACACAACGCAATATAGTTTAAAGATCGGTCTCTGTGGTCTCAAACATCATTACTTGTTTTATACAGTGAAAATCTATCCGTTTTAGTTGCAGCACATGTGCACAAGTAACATCCTTCACTATAAACATATTTGTCATGCAGATTTGAGCAATTTTGCAATAAGTTTATTAGCATATTTGGCTCCTGCTAAAAGTGATAGTGATGATTTTGAAACATTTATCAAGCAAGGGTTTTTTTTGTCGCTGTTTTGCGCACACACACACACACATTCGACACCAATCAAAAGCTGAAAGAGTTAAATGACAAATTCGTGGCTAATTCCATGCTATTAAGGGAATTATTGATGACATGGACAACTACATCCCAAATCAATACAGACAGGCAGAAAGTCATAAACTAGCTCTCTCTTTTATCAGCTCCTTTATCTGGGTCTTTAATAATTAACTTCAGCATTATTAGCTCGTCAGTTAACATCCCCATCCTGTTTATACACAGAGGACACGAGTCACAAATAAGGGCCACTTCTACATCCTGAAGTGTTTCAACAGATATTTAATTAAACTCCTTATGAACAGACGGTGTGTCTATGTACAGTATATGCTTTAAATACAGGACACTGGAGCAGATAAAGATTCATCTGAATTTTTCTGTTTTAATTACGTTCCGAGCGGACGACTCCCCGGACACGTCTGTGTTTGTCAACAGCTTGACAAGCACCAATTCAGTGTAGAACATTGCACGCTTTAACGTGATTGGCCATGCATGCTTCTGTCAAGACAGGGCGTCTAATTGAACATGATAAAGTGTAAAGTTAAATACCCCATCAAGCTGTCACTCACACCCCAGGGGACATGTAGACTTATGGGGGCGTAGCATCTCAGGTCCAGCTGTCGTATACAACAAGGGCTGTGTAGAGAGGAGAAGTGGACAATAGACGTTTGTCCTTAGGGACTTGTGTGATGAATTGACATCAATATTTCGATTTTAAAAGCTAATCTTGAATTGTCATCCCTCTGGTACAAAAGAGCTTACACACAGAAACACACTGTACACACAAACACACACTGGATATTTTGAATATTGCTGTTTTCTGTTATGGAATTTTAGCAGAGAGACACGGAGTTTGATATGTTTGATGAGTTTGATATTTTTGTCAGTATTATAAAGGAGCGTTGTTGATTAAGTCTACTTTCTTAATTTCACTTTCCAGTTCCTTAGTAAGTTTATCTGTTATAGAACATTTTTGCTGTTTGAAATATGTTATATAGTATATTACATTGAGGCTTAATAACCAAGGGTGTAAGATTTAGATTTATGCAAGCCAGGCATTTTTTTTTTTTTTTAAGTACACAGAAAATTTCCAAGTCCCATTAATTATGAAATTGTTTATACATTTACATGCTAATAACTTTAATAACATAGCATTAGCAATATTTATGTTTATAGTAGATAGATTATCATGAAAAAAAATGACATCATAAACTAATCCCAGGGTGTCTAATGAATGGTGTTCAAATGAAGATAGCGCAAGCTCTTTTGCGGTAAACTGAGTGAATTAATGTTAGATTTGGTGTTGCTCATTTCTGTTAATAGACATTTTCTTACTTTCAAATTTCTGTCTTTATGATAAAGCTTACAGTTTAAAGTCTTTCTCTAGATCGCAAGTATGGGCTTTGTAAGTGTTCGTCCATATCCACAGGAGACAGCTCTGCAGACACTGGAAAAGACTCACCCAGCGATTGGATGAGCTGTCTGATCAGGTGGGGGAGCTGCAACGCAATCGCAACACAGATATTTTAGTGAACCAGCACAAGCTGGAGACTGTCCAAGAAGAGATGCAACAACTGTGCCAGACAGTAAAAAAGCAATGTGAAGATCAACTGAACGACGTTGGCCGTTCCATGGTGGAATGTATGAAAAGGCGGGACTCACAATTAAAGGCCATGATGGGTGCGCAACCGGTCGCTACCTCCACTCCTTTCCTTCGGTCAGGGTCCAGTTCTCATCATCCCTTTCCCAGTAGCTGCTCACACGCTTCTACCTTCAAAGCCCCTGTGAAGCTGGATTTCTCCAGGTGGTTCTGAGGGAGAAGATCCCATCAGTTTTGTGGAAAGGTGCGAGGAATACCTGGCCTTACATCCACTTTCTGATGGTGAGATACTGGCCGCGTTCCCCTCTGACTCACCCACACTGCGAAGGACTGGTGGACGGCAGAAAAACACAGTGTCAGAAGCTGGAGGTCGTTTAAAATCTGCACTGCTGAGGGCATTCCTCACCGAGGACCATGGAGTCGAGGCTGATAAGCGTTTGAGAAAGCGAATCCAGCGCCCTGACGAGAGCATAAGAGATTTCGCCTTTCAGTATCGTGCTCTCTGCCTGAGGTCTAAACCGGGGATGACTGAGAGAGAAATTGTACAACGCTGAGGAACTGTAACCACCGCATTGACAGCCTGCTGCAGAGCACAGTCGTCACCATAAGCGAGCTGGTGTGAATCGGAACGCTGGTGGAGAGAGAATTTAACGCCGCCAAAGCATTTCGACAAAGGCAGAACCCCGCTCCGACACCTAAACAGATGAAGGAGAGCAGAAAAAAAAAACGGCCTCAGTATTGCTCAGGCAAGCCCTTCTCTGTTGAGGGTGCAGCTCACCTTAAATCATGTTCCATGCGCAGCCGTCATAGATACAGGCAGCACCTTCTCCCTCATACCTGAGACACTGTGGAAAGGGATAAAGAAACCAACCGAAAAGTTACAGTCAGCGAGAGGGAAGACATTTTCATTGGCCAATGGCCTGGTACAGGCTGCAATAGGCAAACTGCCTGCCCGGTGCTCTTACAGGGAATCCGAGGTTTGTCTTTTTATAATGAGAGACTGTGATCTGGTGTTCCCCTGTATGCTGGGGCTAGATTTTCTGACAGAGACCGGTATGCAGATTAATTTTAGCCAGCGCTCCTACTCGGTCCCAGGGAAATGCCTCCCTCTCAGGAGAACAAAAACATCAGTTGCAGGAGCTGTTGTTAGAATGGCCAACTGTATGCACCGACCAAATTAGCCATATCAAAGCAACAACTCATCACATTTACACCACTGATGAGAGACCTGTTAGGAAGAAAGCATACGATGTTCCTGTCTACAAACAGCAAATTGTGGAGGAAGAGGTCGGCAAGATGCTGGGAGCAGGTATCATTAGACCGTCCACCTCGCCGTGGGCCGCCGCGGTTGTGCTGGTGGGTAAAAAGGACGGTGGGACCCGTTTCTGTGTGGACTTTAGGGCTCTTAACAGCAAAACACCGCTGGACGGCTTCCCTATGCCCCAGGTCCACGAAACCTTGGAAGCGCTCTACTACTAAGGGGCTACTGTGTTTAGCTCATTAGACCGCAGTGGCTATTGGCAGGTGGAAATGCATCCAGACAGCATCCCTAAGACAGCCTTCGTCACCAAAAACAATCAGTACAAATTTCTCCGTCTTCCCTTCGGCCTGAAAAATGCAGGAGCAACTTTCCTAAGGCTCATGACTTCCATTCTGGCAGAAGCCATCGGAAAATATTGCTTCGTTTACATCGACGACATCATTGTCTACTCAAAAGACCCTATTACCCACCTTAACCACCTCCGACAAGTGTTCACACTCCTTGAAGCTGCCGGTCTCACACTCAACCTGGAAAAATGCAACATCTGTCAGTCATCTCTCGCCTTTCTGGGACATACCATATCTGCCGAAGGCATAAAAACTGAGTAAGCCAATATGGCAACCTGAAGGTGCTACAGCACTTCCTAGGTCTGGCTGGTTGGTACCATCGGTTCATCCCCCACTTCTCAGAGCGGGCTGCTCCTTTACACGCTCTGAAGAAGAAAGGAGCCAAGTGGGTGTGGACCCCTGAATGCCAGTCAGCCTTCGAAGATCTGCAAGCGACTCTGCAAAACACACCAGTTTTAACAGCCCCAGACTTCAACCGCCCCTTCAAGGTGCAGACGGACGCCAGCAACGTCGGCCTAGGTGCAGTACTCACCCAAGATCACGAGGATGGGGAAGATGTGATCGCCTACAGTATGCCTCCCGGCTGCTGCATGGGGCTGAAAGTAGATATTCAGCTTCAGAGAAAGAATGTCTGGCTGTAGTGTGGGCAGTGGAGAAATGGCGTCAGTACCTGGAGGGCAAAACGTTTATCGTCATAACGGACCATGCTGCATTGACCTGTGTGTTTAATCAGCCGAACCCCTCCTCATGCCTGACACGATGGGTATTCAGGCTGCAGGCATTTGAATTTGTAGTTCAGTACCGAAAGGGGCAGTGCAACACCGTACCTGATTCCCTGTCACAGCGCTGGGAGGGACAGACCACGAACGCCCATCTGGCGGTACACCAAGGCAATGATCTACAGTGGGGTCTGCCATGTGATTGGGGGGAGTTGGAGAAGGCCCAGAAGGCAGATGAAGCGCTTCATGCACTGTGGAGAGAGGCAAAGTTAGATACTGATGTCAAGAAAATATACTACTGCGTGGTTAACCATTTCCTTTACCGCCGGATCCCCAAGCAGGATGGGTGTAGTCTCCTTCAGCTGGTCATCCCAACATCTCTACGGCCTCAATACCTGCAGTACGCCCACGACAACCCTCTCAGTGGTCATCTGGGGCGGATGAAGACCCTAAAGAGGCTACTGGAGGTCGCATACTGGCCGGAAATACGCCATGATGTATGAGAGTATTGCAGAAACTGTGTTACATATCAGAAGTACAAACCCCGTGCATGTGGTGGAACCTGTTTCATGTTGGGAGTAGGCCTCATGGGTCCTTTTCCCGGCTCAACGAACATCAGCTGGCGGTCATGGATTACTGCAGCAAATGGGTTGAGATGTTCCCTTTAAGAACAGCCCAAGGTCACAACATAGCCACCATCTTAACCAGGGAGATGTTCACACGGTGGGGTACACCGGCTTACCTGGTTTACCACAGGGGTCCGCAGTTCACTTCCCAGCTACTTAACACCATCTGCCGGCATTGGGGCATAACCCAAAAACTCACCACAGCCTACCATCCACAAACCAACATTACGGAACGGACTAATTGAACATTAAAATTCATGATCGCAGCATACATCAAAGAAAACCACAAGCAGTGGGACCAATGGCTTCCTGAATTCTGGTTTGCTATCAATACGGCCTGGCAGGAAAGCACTGGTTACACCCCAGCGGAGATAGCACTGGGACGCAAGCTAAAGGGACCACTGGAGAGAATCATCAAAACATCTCACCTGATCATCCCGCCTATGCCACGGTGGAGCATCAGGAAGAACTGTTCCAAGTCGTCCGGAGCAACGTGGCACGCACCCAGGAACGGCAAGGGACGTATGATAATGCCAGATGACGGGCAGTCACGTACAATGGGTGACCTCGTGTGGGTCCGTGCTTTCCCTCTGTCTCGGGCAGAGGACTCGCATATGGCCAAGTTAGCTCCGAAATGGAAAGGGCCAGTAAAAATCACAAAGGTCCTTAACAAGGTTAACTACCAAGTAGAGTGGGTTAATCAAGCTGAACCATTCACGGTCCATGTCGTAAATTTAAAACCCTTTTATGGCGAAGTCACACCTTCCTCCGAGAGGGAGGGGGTGTAACAGGTGGTTACCTGGTTAGGGGCTCCCGGCCAGCGGCGGCGCTGTGGGAGCTATTTGTGTTTAATCAATAAAAGAAGAAGAGAGGTTGGGCTAGGTAATAGCAGCCATTATACAGCCAAAGCTAAAAAGCTAAAGCTATCACGGCTAAAGCTAAACATTATGTAAACCAGAATGAGGGATATGTTCTTATCCAACGTGCATGAGGGTTTTTTGTTTTGTGTTTGTGATTTTCTGGGAGTTGGCGTGTGTGACAGCTGTTCCCCTCAGGGATAAATACCCCAGTGGCAGCGGGCGCGCGGGGTCGAATCGTCGGCTGCAACCGTGCCACCATTAAAGGGACGCCTGCGCCCGAAGGATGTCGGGAGAGGAGCAGGACATTCTCTTTGTTGTTGTTTTTGTATATATGGACTCGGGTTAAAGAGAGTAAGGACTCTAACATTACAGACTGAGGGGGGTGTTATGCGTGGCGGGTGTGTGAGTGGTGTAATAAATAGCACAACATTAAATATAAATACACTTTAAAAGTATAACTGATATCTCTGGTGGTCCTTACCCTTTAATTCTGCTAAAGGCTAATTACTGTTTTAAATAATAGTAGGCGGTTTGTTACAGTCATGTCTGTGATGGACTGTTTTAATGCCTTACTGTTTGGTTGTTCAACTAGGTGCCCAAACAAGCTCCAGTTAGTCCAAAATTCATATGAACATTAATATGAGAACATCACCCCTAGTTAATCCTGACTGCATTGGCTCTCAGTGAAATTTTGCATTGAATTAAAAAACTACTTTTGACCTATAAAACATGAAATGGTCTTGTGTCATGATACCTGAATGGAATTCTAATTGTTTATGATCTGCCACACCTACTTCAATTTAAAGGTGCAGGCTATTTGTCTATACCTCATATAATGAAAACTACAGCAGGGTCAGAGATTTTTGTTACAAAGCCCCAAAGTTATGGAATAGCCTTCCAATGGCAATCAGATCCTTACTGCCAAGCAGTTTCCTTCAGCAGGAGAGAGTTTCTTGGAAAGTAGACCACTACCTGCAGATTTAACAGTGAATAGTTAGACTTCCTATAGAGTTTCGCAAAGTCGAGAAATCTTTGCAGCTCTTTGACTGTGGCGGACCATTTTAGATGGTTGCAACCTTGTTCTCATTCATGAATACCCCTTCAACACTTACCTCATCTTACCTTACTTCACATGAAATTTCTGTGTGGACGAGACAACTAGTTTACTATGGCTTCTTGGGTTGGTGACTAAATCAGTGTTTATGAATTTTCCCAACATATGTATCTCTGAGCACATCATTAGAAAGGGAACACAAGAACCCATTTGGCATTTTGCAGGACTCATATTGACCAGAGGTGTTCTTAAATGCTCTTTTCCACTTTCCCCCTTCTTTTATAAGGATGAGGTTGTAAGTGGTGTACGTCTATAATGGTGAATATTTGGTCTTCTCTGAGTTGTCCCAGTGCAGATAGGACTAGTGGTAAAGGTTAATGATTTTGATAATTTTTTGATGATCATGAACTGGTTCAACATTTTATAATAAATATTGGGTCTGAGACCCTCTCTTGGCTTGTCCATAAATAGGAATCCAGCTGTAACTGAGGACTGGAGGGTCAGAAGACGTCTGTATGCAGGCTTTGCATAAAGTTCTTCTGTATACCTTGGTTTTCCGTAGTATGGTGTATGGCATGAAGAAGGGCATCACTGGACGTAATGGAAATTCCACTTTGTATGAAGGCTTTCAGGGAAGTCATCATGATCCAATCCTAAGAAATATGGAATCAGGTGCCTAGACATGATGACCAGGACTACACGGCACTTGGAAATGGTTTTCATAAGAAATTATTAGATCCTAAGGATGCAAGGCATTGACTTGGAGTCGGAGGAAGTCTATACAATGTTATGTAAACTCCTTCTATGTAAGGGGTCCATTCAGGACTTGCATGTGAAGAGGGTACAGCAGAGTTTAGGTAATGGGGTTGGACAGTGGTTCACTCGTTGAAGTTACTAACTTCATAGAGTTGATCAGTGCTGGAAAGGTAGAGAGACCTGATTGTCTTATATGACTAGGAATGAAAAATGAAAGAGAACATGCATAATTAAAAGGACTCCCCATAAGCAGGGTTTTTTGTGGTCCTTCTAAATAAATAGCTGTGATAGGTGTGGAAAGGAATCTGAAGGACATTGACTGATTCTACAGTACTGTCAGTAGCTGAATTTTTGACAATTTGGCAACCAATTTATTGTTGTTGGAACCGGAAAATTACGAAACGAAACAGAAAAAAACAGCAGGGCAGCAAACAGTCACTCAAATCCTTATACAGTATACAATAGGTTAAAAAGGCTGGCGTTTTATACACAAGCACACAGATTGTCTACAGATGTTTTTTACAAAGATAACTGAAGTTTGGTGATAAAATAGACTTTTATGGAATAATCAAGTGGGTTTGGCAGAAGTATTTGCATGTGTTTATGGCTAGGATTTGATAAGGATGAAACGAGAACAAGCAGAGTAGTTAATATATGAGAGTCTTTAAAACCGTTTCTTTATATTACAACCATGATCACCCCCACCCCCCCGGTTTTAATTGAATTCACTCATTTGGTTTTTACTAGTGTTCACACATGCAAGTGGCATTAACACACTCACACACAGCTTTATTTAGTGGTTGTGTAAGTATTGGGGATGTAACTGAGAACAAATTATATTTTTCAGATTGAACAGACAATGCATCCTGCACAACTGCAAATACAGAAAAACAAAATACTTTTGTAATTGAAAAGGTTTGAATGAAACATAAAAAATGTGTGTGTGTGTGTGTGTGTGTGTGTGTGTGTGTGTGTGCAATGTTTCTACTGTAATATAAAGCTTTACAGCATAGCTCAGTGAGGTTACAGGGGATGTTTACACTTCAAAATACAGTCACACACATACAACACAGCTGATTAAGTTGATACTAAGAGAAGATGCCCTTTTCTTTTATAATCACTGATTTGATACACATTGATATAAACACATAAAAAAGGCCTACCATATTTTTGTGAAAAAATCAAAGAAATCTCTCATTTATTTTGACTGCACACGCTACACAGCTGGGCTTTTTTCAAAATTCCTAAATGATCATTATCCATTTTCATCAAAACACAATAGTTAAATATAATCAAATATTCCACTGGAGCTACACACTACACCAGTAATACCCACCAGATGTTTTTTCTCACCCCCTCTCACTCCTCACAGGTGGAACCTTCCATATAACGCTTACCAAGTAACAGTGAGTATGAGGGTATTACACATCAGGGTTGGGTGTCCACCAAAGCCTTATTTAATGTGGGGGATTGGGACATGCATAGCAGCTGAAGAACATCCACTATTTCCCATCACCATTCAATTTAGGGGAAAAAGTACAGAGTGGAGGTAACGGTTAGTTCTTGCCTTTACATCCACTAATCCTGCTGATGCATTGTCTGGGTTTTTTTTTGTTTTAATTAGAAAAGAATATTGTAACATGAGTCCTGTTAGAAGGTAGATTTTGCACAACATTGCCTGGAGAGGTAAGGGCAGAGTCAGTCAATGTCAGCTCCGCATCAAGCCCCTCCTCTCTGGTGGGGATTCCTATTTCTGGGGATTCCCTCTTGGAACTGTCTCCTAAAGCATACCTTCGGCCAAGGGAGAGTGACTGATGGTCAACAAATTCAGCCTAATTTTGTGCTTTCTCTCTTGTAATTCGGACTGACTAAAGGTAGACTATACAGAGTATCACATGACATTCAAACCGAAGATGAAGTAATGCAGATTTCGGTTCTTATTGGTCAGACATGCGTGGTGATGTACACATTGGTTTGTCATGGCACAAATGTAATCTGGTAAAACCATGAGAACAAACTATACAAGGTAACAGTAAATAACAGCAACTCTGGCATATTCTCCAGCATGTTCAGTAAAACTTCCCACCTGTTTTACCTATAAAACAGCACAAATCTGTATCTAGCACTACTGATTATTTTAAGCAAAGATTTTTCAAACAGTGTTTTGACTGTTTTTATTTTATTACTCTTTAGTGCTCTTTATAGAAGTTTCTTTGATGTAAAAAAAATTTTTTTGCGTCCATCTGAATGTTGTTGTTGGTCTTTTGGCTGCTCCAGGCAAGGGGTCGCCACAGCGGAATATTCAGTCCGCACAACAACTTGGCACAGGTTTTACGCCGGATGCCCTTCCTGACGCAACCCTCCCATTTTATCCGGGCTTGGGACCGGCACTGCATTCAGTGCTTCCATCTGAATACTGTCATGTAATATGTTGCTTTGTTTACAGGCCTGCAAAAATGCTTGTGACATTTTTGAAATGACATCCAATATGGCTCCAACATGGTTGTGTGGCTATGTAGGACATGTGACAGACCAAGATCATTATTAAAAAAAAACTTTTTTTTGTTACATAAAGTACATTTAATAATTCTAATTATGTAATAACAACTCATATTTTATATTAACCTGTTTTGACAGCACTTTGTGAACAAATTGATATAAAACAAATTAGGACAATATTGCTGTGATATACAGTACGTCACATTAGACTTTTAATCCTAAAATGTTTCAAGGGTAAATGCATTGCAATGTCTTTTAACCTGTGGTCCATGTGGTCTGTTTGGTCTGCGTTATACCATACTTGTACTGTATCTCCCATCATTTCTCTTAAAGGAGTGTGTGGGATCTTATGGGTTAAGTTCAAGTTTAATGGGATAGTGACTCAAAATGTACTCCACCAAAAGTTGAGATTAACAGAATGTTAAAGGGTATAGACCTTCTTGGGTTCTTAGAAACCATTATGCAATATAGCACACAAAATTGCATCTTACCTAGTTATTATTGTTGATATTGTCTGCTACCATCTTACAATGAAATTTGTGAAATGAAAACATACGACACTGTTGAGTCAAAGTGGATCATAAAATAAATTAATTTATGCTCAATGCTAAGTTGCTACAATTATATAACAAATTATAAATACTGTTTCCAAGATAAATGACCATTGAAAGAAGAAAAAAAATAATAAAGGTTTCATTTTCCTAAACCAAATTTAGATTTCCATTTTTAGCTATACTTCCTTGGAAACTATGCCTCGTCCATGTGAAAATCAAAAAGTCATGGAATTTAAAATAATAAAACTATGGACAAATTAGTGCCATGTATTGTCTTAAAAGAGCATTATGGATTTGTTTGTTTAATGCCCAAATATGCTGAAATATGCCTTTGTTTTCATCAGACTCCACAGTTGTCGTTATATCTGAGGTTTGGATAACAATATGACCAATCCTGGAATTAACTAAACTCTGACTGTGTCCCTAAAACAATAGTTTAACTAATGTTTGAACAAAAGGCATTTGTTTGCTTCACTTACCTTTAGTAATGGTATAACACCCACCCACTCATATTAGCGTATGCTCTATACCCCTGTGGCAGAAGATTGATTGGTGTAATAGCACCCAATTCAGGCTTCAATGGATGCAGTAACCTTTTCAGTCACTGACCCAGAACCATCTTGTATTTCTGTGGGTGCCTGGGCAGGGGGAGGAAAGCGGAGGGAGATGTTGAACATATGTCACCCGTTGAGTCAGAGAGTCAGACACACGACGAAGAGGCAAAGCAATACACGATTCAGTCGCATAGATGTGTTCACCAAAATATACACATACATGAACCAAGAGTATGCTTTCATTATATATAGTTTAAAGTTGTCTGTTTAGACAGACGAGGAAAGATGGTGAGGAAAAGAGACAGAAAAGAAATGTTAGTTTAATGTGTCTGTGTGTTTGTCTGTCTGTGGGTGTGACCCTGTGAATGAGAGGCAGGTGGAGTTATTGTGTAACTGTCCATAAACATTCATCATAGTTTAACAGGCATACAAACCAAAATTATATTTACCTTTTTTACCACTCACGCTACCACTCCTACGAAGCCATGGGTTTATGTGCATATGTCGTACTTGATGTGGTCGCATTTATGTTTTTTGCTAAAGAAGTTGATGACAATGCTGTCATAAGGCAAAGATAAATAAAATCTCACCCTCCCATTCACCTCCATTTTTAATGTTTCTTCATTACCTATGATCATAATACCATAATGTTTCTCCATTACCTACTGTATGATCATAGACAAGTATGAAACATAGAACACAAAGCAGGTATGAGTTGTGAGGACTTAAAGTAGATGGAGTATATTGTATATGTGCACGTCAGTTTTATTACTCTTCTCCATGTCTGTGATTGTGCTTACAAGAATGAGAAATGATTAACTTTTACTCTTTAATATCAATTATTCAGGCCAACCTTGCTCAGACTGCACATAGAGGTCGGTAGCATATTTGATCATTGCCCTTTTATCAGTAGGTTAATTTAAATGGTCCCTAAGTGGATCTGAAGAAAACTGCATCATGTAAATCTTGTTGGAATAAATATGTTTTTTGCACATACAGTAGCGATAACATTAAGTAACGTGTTTCCTGAAGGGACATTTTGCTTCCGTTCCTGAACATGCGAACAACACCTAGTCTTGTTCACTAGGTCTAGTCTTTTCTTCGATTTTTTCTTCACTGGCTCCTTGTCTTCGGTCGAGGAAGGGGCACTGACTTCATTCACTGTAAAGCTCCTAATCAATCATATATGAAAATGAATATTTGTAACCAATTATTATAAAAAAATTTGGATTCCATGGAAAAGATGGGAAGCCTATCCTAACCTGGATCTTCTTGCTGGATCTTCTTCTTCTTCTGGCAGATTAAACACTTCACAGTAGGCAGAACCATTTTGCACTTTTCGAGTAAGTTATATTCTGATTAAATGCTTTGTGTCTTTAAATATGTTTGATCAGATCAGCTGTTTTATGTAAACAGTTATGTTGGAATCTCTAATCAGAATGATTTTAGTCAGATATTGTGCATGTAAATGCAGCTACTATTAGGCTTCCAATTTTTTATCAGTTCTTCTATCACGTTTTTGTATTTTAATTCAAAAAGTGAAACTCTCATACTGTACAGTACATTCTCATATATTCTTCATTACACATGAAGTAAAATAAATTTATTTAAATATTTTTGAAGATTACAGCTTACAGCTCATGATAAAATAAAATCCATTATCTAATAACAATATTTCATTTTGAGTTTGAGTAAATTACTCTTCATACAGAATAAATATCACGTATGTCTTGATGTAGTTCAGTACATGCATGGGGAAGACTGCTGACTTGACAGTTGGCCAAAAGACAATCATTGACACCACAAGGAGGATAAGACTGCAGGCTTAAGATGATTGTCAAGCATAGCTGATTCAGGACCTAAGAAGAGCTTCACAAGGTGTGGAAAGAGGTTGGGATCAGTGCATCAAGAGTCATCACACACAGATGTCTTTAGGAAATGAGTGATAACTGTTACATTCCTAGTATCGAACCACTCTTGAACCAAAGACAACATCAAAAACATCTTACTTTGTCACGAAACAAACCGGGATGAGCAGAAGACTAGCACAATAGCGGTTAGCCCTTTGTAGCGTGGATGGTAAACCCAAACGCGGAAGCAAGCGAGTAGGCAGGATTACCACGCAATTTAGTCTAAGGGCTCTCACAGAAGGGGAGCAAGGGAAAAACACAAATTTAACCCGCGTCCTATAAACACACACTC
>JAQMYK010000023.1:17319838-17339774 GCA_030014345.1 Clarias buthupogon | reverse complement strand
GGATAGGCTCCAGGCCCCCCGCGACCCTGATCACAGGATAAAGCGGTATAGAAGATGAATGAATGAATGAATGAATTCTTATTAATTAATTCATAAATTAACTTTGTGCTATCTACAGCCAGAGTGCAGATACTTTTTTTCTCGTAATTGTAAAAAGAATGCCAATGCTATTATACCTGTATGGGTTGATCCTGAGGAGGGAGGGTACTGTACAATAAGTGGATCTGCAGCATTAGCAGGAAACAAGACTGAAACTGTGTATAAAATCTTCCTTTTGTCACAAATCCAGGGAAAAGATTCCAAAGGGCCTTGGCTGCAAGTGAACTGTGTCTCTGCCAGGGTCCAGGACTGGTGGGTTTTCTAATCTGATGTGTGTCTATATTCCAGACCTTTCCCCTATCATCACGCTGCAGATTTCCAATAGTATACCCACAACCTGATTCCAGTTTAGCCTGTATAACTGGAGAATATCTGTCTAGGTGTATGTAAAGGTTGACACATCAGCAATATTCACTTTCTTTGAAGCCAAGTGCTGAGTTAACATTTTCCATCAAAGTACCAACAAGAATATTCAGGATTCTGTCCATGTTGCCTTATCTGTATTTAAAGAAAACAAATTTGTTCTTAGTTTACAGAAGATGAAAATGAAGTTTTCAGATAAGCAGCAATGCCATGTGTGCACAGGTAAGAAGCGTGTGCATTAAATAGGGGCAATCTTGTTTTTTTATTTTAGTTTTTTAGTTTTACAGTATGTTACATTAATGTAACTTGTTGTACACTTTGCACAATACACACATTCTGCAAAACCTCTATTTCGTTTGTACTCTGTACAGATCTTTTGTCCAAAGACATGCAGATTAGCCTGTTTGGTGTTCCCAAATTGCCCATAGTGCATGAAAGTGTGTGTGTGTGTGTGTGTGTGTGTGTGTGTGTGTGTGTGTGTGTGTGTGTGTGTGTGTCCTATGAAGGATTGGCAACCTGTCCAGGGTGTACCCTGAATATCCCTTCCTTTAATGCCTATTTCAAACAGTCTGTATAATGTAAATAACGAAAATCGAATAGATGGAAATCCATTGTGGCGAGGGAGAATTTTAAATCAATTTGTTGAAACCGCACTTTTATGATACCTTCACCCCTGGCCTGTGGAGCTTGTCGGTGATGTCACTCTTGTTTTTTTCCTTGTTGTTTTTTGGGGGGCTGTTACGGCCTTTTTCTTTGGCTGACTTTGGTGTCTCTAGTGTATTAGTACACTAATGGATTCTTCCTTATTTCTTCATAACCATCTAGTATGTTCTAAATGGTCTAGCATGTCTAAGTGTATGTTCCAGGAAATGTAAGTTGAAATTCTGATCATTTGTCTTTGTGTCTTTGATGTATAGCAAAAACAATCTAATTGACCTGGCAATACATTCAGGGGGAACTGTGTATAATTTTTTCACTATATTTTAATAAATACAAAAGCCAAATGTAACAGTAATTTTGCATAAAAATAATGTTCTAACCATAAATAATTAATGCTGGTGAGTTGTTCCACATTTATTTGGGTAGTTAGTTTTAGAGGTAAATTATTTAATTTTCCTAATAAAACTTCAAATGTGCATTAGCTTAAAAGAAGATAGTGGTTCAGTAATTATGTGACATACTTGGCAAATATAGCCGAAGTTCTCTGCTTACAGAGCATGTGTAGAAGAAGAGAGAGAAAGAGAGAAACCAGAGGTCACCTGATTATAGAAAGACTCGTAAAAGTTCCATTAACCTGCCTAAAGTAAAGAGCCTGTTCAGCTTAGCAGTAGACAATCACCACAAACAGAACATCACCATAAAACCTTATGTTAGTCTTTCTTACTTATCTTACGCCTTTCTTTCATCAACAGATGGGTAGAGACTTAAGAGACATATACAAAAGTAGACCTGAACACAACCTTGATAGCTGCAAATCAGTGTGTTTGGAGATTCTCCCTGTTGTGTGTGTGTGTGTGTGTGTGAGACAGAGACAGTGCTTACCTCTTTACTTGCCTAGGTCAGAAACCTGGGGGAGTACAAACAGCGAGCAGCCTTTAAAGTCGCTTATTAATGATGGAAAGCCAAATACACATTTCTCCTGGTTTCTCCCACTTAACCTACGGGTATAACAGAAGGTTCATCGTTCTTTGGTTCACTTTTCTTAACTTACATCTTACTTAGATCCAGTACAAAGACTGCTGCAGAGGACGTATCCTGTAAATTGTCTAATATTTAAAAAAGTATTGTAACTTCATATAATACTTTCTTAATATTCACATAATTTTTTCCTTTTTTTAAGTTATTTTTTAATTTGCACTTTTGTTAGCGTGCAGATCCAAAAAGAAGAAAGAAGAAGAAGAAGAAGAAGAAAAAAAGAATGTAAGAATGAAGGAATAAAGAAAGAGTAGTGTAGTAATTGTTCATTGTTCAGTTATACAATTATGTATACTGTAACTGTATGGTTACAGTAACACAGCAATGACCTTACTGTAATACTACAGTAAAGCATACTGGATCACTGACTATAAAACCAAAAGCACACTCTTGCTTTTTTAAATGGAAATTTAAATTAAGTTTTTATATTTAAAAAATGAAGCATATATTAATGACACACTCTTGCATGCAGATTAAATACAGTTGTGTGTTATTACTACAAAGGGTTCTAAACTACAGAAATTATATATGGATAAGAATCTGCAATATTACACAACATTAAAAAGAACAACACTTAAGGGAGCCTTTGACTAACATATACTATATACTGTATGACAACAAACATAATAATCTATCTATCTATCTATCTATCTATCTATCTATCTATCTATCTATCTATCTATCTATCTATCTATGTAATAATTAAAGTTTTAGCTCAGGGCTAGATTCAATCGAATGACAGCACAGTGAGTTACTAGAAACTGAAAAACAAAAATGTTTTTATGAAGTGAAAAACTTATAAAAGAGACAATAAGATTGAAGTATAAGAGACAAAAAAAAGATTCAATTATAAGCCTATAATATTTTAATTTGTAAAATTTATCTTTTTTTTTTTTTATTGCTTTGCAATAATGTGCTATACAAATATAATTTAAATCATATCAACATTCAGCAGAAATGGACCTTGAAACTAACTTCATGTGTCACATCCCAGAGAACTAATTACTAGTGTGTAATCAATGGAGGCGGCTCAGTGACTTAGTTCCTCTGTGTACTCCAGTTCCCTCACACATTCCAAAGACAAGCAGATTAGACTACTGGAGTTCCCAAATTGCCTGTAGTGTGTAGGCAGTAGGCTCCAGTCCCCCTGTGACACTGTATACAGGATAAAGCGGTATCAAAGATGAATGAATGAATGAATGAATGAAATAATTAACGGCACACTGATATATACAGACCCAATGTCTGTATACATTACTGAAAAATTATCCATCATCATGCAGATTAATTTTTGTGATTTCCTGAAACAAAACCCTGACTTATAGCTGAACATCACACTGTCCTCCCAATAAGTTGTATCAACTGACTCAGGAAAACCGAAGTCGTTGGTCTATGAGAATCAGATGAAAAATATTTTTAACTCAACTCATCATATTTTAAGTGAGGCAGTTAGGTCAAAACAAAATATTCAACCATCTCATCAACCATTTCTATTGGCCTGGAATGGGAACACCTAGACATTAAGGCATTACAATAGACAAAACTCTAGGTAAAAAAGCTAGGTTTTGTCTGCATTGTGTAATATCTAAATAATCTTAGCAATATTTCTGAGATGAAAGAATGCCATCCTAGTAATATTATGTACTAGAGTGAAAGATTAATAATAATAATCACCAAGGTCTTTTACTGTTGTACATTATGAAACTAAGGGTCATCTAGAGTTATTGTGTGATCAGAATGCTTACTTCTATTTGCTTACAACATTTTCTAGTCTATAAAGGAGAATAGGATAGTCACTGGTATCAAAGGCTGCACTAAAGTCAAGCACTTATCATTTTAACGAGCACTGTTGCTGTGCTATGATGAGGGCAAAACCTTCACTGATACATTTCAGTATGTATTCATGTTCTTCCTATGTAGGTATAAACAAAACCGCTTTGCTGTAACCTTTTCCAGGATATTGGAGATAAAGAGGAGGTTTTATATACAGTGATATAAAGTATTTATAACCCTTGAACTTTTTGTCACATTTCAACCACAAATATGATGGAAGTGGATGGAAAATGACAAACAGTTGTAATGATGCGGGTCTCGCGAGGGGACGATCTACAAGAGAACACTATGCACTGTTCAGAACGGGCAGATCTGTAGGCAGCTACACCGTGGAGTTCTGAACAGGCAGATCCGCGGTCACCTGGACATGCGGTTGCCTGGCGACAGTGCCATAAAGGCAATCAGTGCGAATGTGCTGCATCTGGCAGCCCCAAATACCTGCACACACCCGGCAATCATTAGGTAGCACCCAATAGGGTATTAGGGCCTTCTAAGACAAAGACAAAGCGTATGTCAAGACAAAGACAAAGGTCAAGTCCCAGACAAAGTCTATGCAAGAAACCAGCATTATTGAGAGAGAGACCAGCACACCATCTGTCAAACTTGCTCGCTGTTTGCCTAAGACAAAAGTAAAAAAACACAACTATAAATAACACATAAGCTCTCAGAAAGGGATGACTCGTCTGGAGTAGATGAGAGAGTTTATTTTTAGTTTCCAGAGCCCAGTCCGGTCTCCCCAAGACAGCGGAGCTCTGTTTGATTTTGCTCTCAGTTTTCTTTAATTTACTTTTCAGTTTACAATTAATAAACCCACGCTATCTCTGAATGGGAAGGGCTTCCTGTGCACTCTCACATCCTCTTATTCCATTGTCCCCCTCAGAAGCCCTGCATAAGGGTTCTTATAAAATGTATTACATCTCATGCTGTCAAACACGCACTATGTAAAAATAGTTTTCAAATTTTCTCCAGATAAATATCTGGAAAATGTGGCTTACATTTGTATCCAGCCCCCGTGGTAAAAGTTTAGTGGAGAAAGTTTAGGAGAGAAAACTAAGAAAGTAAATCTACTGCAAAATAAAGTCCACCAATTTTTGCTTTAATTTGTTGAGTTATAATATTGAAATTATTGGTGATGTGTACTTGATGGATGGATGTTTCCTTTTAACATTGCCTTTTAAATAATACAAACAATGTGACAATGCAACTAAATATACATTTGTTTAAGCATGCATAATTTTTCATTTGGAGTCTGAAATAGTCTGAAAAGACTGAAAAGCCTCTCACTGTACTTGAATTAACTGCTAGTGTTTTATGATCCACCATCCCTACTTTGATCAAAATGCACAGGCTATTTTCTGGCACCTTGTATAATTAAAACTACCGCAAAGCTACCAGACCTTTTCTTACAATTTTTTTTTTTACACAATTGTGGAACAGCTTTGTAAATAGTGTTTGGGACTCAGACAAAGTTTTAGTGTCTAGGCTGAAAATGTAATTGCATAGTCAAACCTTTTTGTAAATAGGTTTTCCTTTGGTAGAAGAGCAGAACTGTGGGACTCATTGGCATAGAGTATTATGGTGAACGGTTATGTTTGGATGCTGTCTTCCTAGTTCACTCAGGTTGAAGTTTTGTGAATGGTGAAGTGACTGGTCTATTTACTTTCCAGGGATCCCATATGTCATACTGAGTTCTGCTGGAGTCCTTGCCTGCACTCCGCAAAAAATATACATTGAAACTACATGCTTTGCAAATGTCACTTTATGCTTCTTCTTTTTTTTCAAGTAATGAAAATCTCCAAAAACTCTCATTGACTAAAGTATTAGTAACTCCTCAAAGCATTAATCAGCACCCAGAGCCATTTGTTATTTACTAAGAACCACATTCAGCAATAAGTTATGTACAAAGTGGATCAGAATACAGAAATTGCATGCATAATTACTCATATATCACTACAGACTTAATCACTATTCAGATATAACATGTTACATATGATTGATGGAGTGTGCCAAAACAATAGTGACCTTGGACTAAATGTCTATTCTCTTGTACACTCCTGGCTTAAACAAGGAACATCATTAAGCCCAGTGCTAATGTGTGATGTTTTTTGTAACCACACTGTCACAATGATCAATATATACACTAGAACCATGTATTATACTATGGGATTCAATTCAATTCAATTTTATTTGTATAGTACTTTTAACAACTGTCATTGTCACAAAGCAGCTTTACACAATCAAAAAACAATCATGGATTTGTATAAAATGTGAAAAATGTGTATGAATCAAAATGATTAGATAGTCCCTATTCTATCCTATGGGATGCCATTTAGAGTATTAAATATGCAAATATTACAATATTGATTGCTTAATAGTATTTGTCATATAAATTCAGTCTCATCTTGTGGCTTGTGTCTTGGTTTTATGTTGCATAATATTAAATCATATTAAAGTTGGCAACTCTAAATATTGCCCTAAAGGTTTAAAGGTTTCCATATACAGAGCAGCCATGTTAATATCTGCTTGAAACCATTCAAAGAAAGTGACCACTGACTTTAAAACAAAACGTGTTTAACAATCTACAGTATATCAATAAAAGATCAAAGGTTTTGTCTATTCTTTGGTCAGAACTCAATTGAGTTATATCTTTATGTTTCATACATTGGAGGACAAATCCTCAACAAACACCAACAAATGCACAACACAGCATGTCTTGCACTAAAAAAAGGTATGTAGCGTTTGAAAACTGAACCTTCAAAGATGAGGGGGGAGATCAATGTATATTTATTCTTCCTTGCAGAAAGTTTAGAATCAGTTTGTCTCATACGTTCAGAATCAGTGGTGTTAAGTAAAGCAGTAATATGATGTGCCACTATGAGATAAAACACGGGTCGTTAGAGCAAACATATCCACAGCTGTCTGAGGCGAGGGTGGGTAAAATACCTGGACTGGGAGTGCTAGTCGCTCAAATCAAAATGTTGAGTAAAAGTGATGTTATGTTAACAGTCATGTGCCGGATGTAATAAAAGCTGACAAGAAAAGCAAATTTAGTCTAAACAAGGTATAAGATACTCAACTATACAAAATTAGATTTCTTTGTATTAATAAGTTAGACAGAGAGTCCTGCCATACAGAAAGACAGACAGACATGTACTGTACCTGGGCTTCAACCTGAAATAATAATAATATCACTGATTACATTAAAGCTCATCAGATTATTTTTAGCTTTAACTTTTTTATTTTTTCTACTAACTCTTTAACCATCAATGATGCATCCTAACACTAGTATATCATAAATGCAACAAAGCATACATTCAGATAAATATCTAGTAAGAGACTAGAATAGTTTAATATACCCAATATGTGTTCTTACCTTTAAGTGTGTTTTCAAGGATAAGTTGATACTGTAAACCATGGTTAATAATTACTAATCAGCTTTACTAATCAGGCATTAAGATTACCTAGGGGCACAAGACATAGTAGGGTCATTTTAAAGCAGTTATGTGCTATTGTATTGAATATACAATGTACATATTCAAGGCATTCCTACACCACTGTTTATTTCTGGTGATGCAAGAGCATGAAGGCAGCAAAGCAATCATGTGACTGGGAAAAGGAAGGTCTTTTTTTGTAATTTCCTGGGTGTTATTTAACTTCTTTGTCAAGCCTCAAAATGTTAATTTCATCAGTCTCTGGGGAAAAAGAAAAGTCCCAAGAAAATTCTTTGTTTTGTTATCCATGCCTAAAATATTTTTTGTTTATCTGGGAAATCATTTGACAATAAAACTTTGTACACAAAATTCTAAAAACACTCAATATATATGATATGATTATTGATGATAAATCAAATGTGAGTACAATCAGATTACTTGATGGGCAGAAGAAATACACAGTATACAGTAAACGCTACATACTGTACAAGAACAGTAGAACACTGCAATAACAAATTTTACTACAACATTGAAATGCAAAAACAAACAATAATGCTTAATAAGTAAATAATTATTAATACACTGCTTTGGTCTGTTTAAATATTTGCATGCCTGTGTTTAACTTGCTTTTCTTTTAAGAATAAAAAGATACTATAAAACCAAATTCCATGCCAATAATTTCCAGTTATATGGTTTGAAGGGGCATTCTAACTCAAATATCTCTGCTACACATCTTATAATAAAACCATTTTAAAAAATTAATTTAAAAAAACAGACATGCTGCATGCATTTAGTCATCAGTATATCGACTGAAAGAATTTGGAAAGGTTCCAGCTACAGTATAAGCAGTGGTTTCTAATCACAATACTGTAGATATATAGTGTAATTGCCCAAAATGTGCTAATTAAATATATGTATGATAAGCTTCAGGAACCTTTGGCTAGTACTCATTTCAGAAGGGAAATGAGTTGGGGAAGCTTTGTATTAAATATTTTTTTTATTTACTAAACCTATGCAAATATTGTACTATATAAGGTTTGTGGACATCTGTATATGTATATGTTACCACAAAACTAGAAGCACACAATTGTATATAGTGTCTCCGTGTGCGGTAACATTGCAGTTCGCCTTTACTGGGTCTAAGAAGCCCAGAGCCTTATCCAGCACAACGATGACCCTGTGTTCCATGAAGACATTGTGGGTTAAGATCAGAGTGTAAGAACTTGTGAAGTGTTCTGCAAATATCCCTGATTGAACTCAACACAACTGAACCATTTGACATTAACTGGAACTCCAGCCTCCTCGACATCCTGACATCAGTGCCTAAGCTCACTAATGCTCAGTTGTAGCTGAATGAATATAATTCACATTAATGATAATAAAATTTTGTATTTAGCCCGCATACCATCTACACACATTTCAAGGATTATATTTTAACCAGAATATTAATACAATTAACAAACCTGATGCAATAAGGTAAATCCACTATTATCCAGTATTACAATAGTTAATTATGTTCTATCCCAACTGTGTCAATTACAAAATAATGTAGGTAAATATGCAAGGGTAAAAAGATGCCACCATACCATAATCCAAATTCATTTTTAACACATCGTTGATATAGTTTAATATTCTCTATGAATTAGTGTTTAAGTTATTTCTTTCTATTAGCATCTTTCTTTGTTTTATTTAAATCATTGTTTGTTTGACTGTAAAAGCTACATGACAATTTTTTTGTTTCTAACTTAACATTTATGAAAAAAAAATGTTTCATGCTTACTGATCCATCTATAGAATTCAAATTTAGACAGATAATCTGTTGCTTGACTATTGACTTGTGCAGCAAGAAAGAGTGCACAGAGTGCTTGCATAAGCAAAACAGACTTTTCTACACTTGTGATATGACCAATATTTCTATAACTCCAGTCCACATAGGCCACATTATAAATGTTAAAAATATCTTTTTGTTAGGTTTTAAACAACTTGACTGACTAAGCCTGAGACTTTTAATCAACTCTCCAAATTTTGGAGGACTCAACCGTCTGAGCCCAGAAGCCTGATAGTAAAAAAAAAAATGGTAAGGAAACAATACTCAGCTGTGTAGGTGTTTACAAAGAGTTGAGCAAACCTACAATATATACTCAGGATGTAGGGCTCCAAAAAATTACACCAAGCCCCACTTCCCCCTCATGTTAAAGTGCATGTCAATGTTGACGATTTAGTAAAAAAAAAAAAAAAGAAGAAGAAGAAGAAGAAGTGGATGTGCTTCTGGGGGGAAAAACACCATGAGAGTGAATTGTGGGAACAGTAATCAGGTTATCAGGTGTTTTCTCCTCTTCATGTTTGATGTCACAAATAATAGTAAGGTTAATATATTGTGCTAGCATGCAGTGCACCTCCCTCCTAGTCTCTGTCTTGCTGTCCAAGTTTAGCCTTGCATCTTTTGGTCTGTCTGTGCTTTGCTTGCTTGCTTGCTTTCTTGCCAGCTACTTTCAGGCCTGTATTCTGTGACTTAATAATTGACAAAGGTGAATTAATTATTCGTTAATTTTTAATAAACAGCAACGGCAATTTTTAATATACATTCATAAACTTTTAAAAATGATAATGGTGTTGTGCATTTGTATGTGCATGTGCATAATTTGCCCTTTTGGGCAGTGGTAGCTCAGAGGGTTATGGGTGCAATATCATTGCTGACCCTGTGCTCTGATCCCAGCTATGCTGGGATATGCGACAAAATAAAGGATTATCTTAAGTTTCCAGCAGCAGCCTCTGGACCAATTTAGACAATATATGAGCTCCTCACATCGGCACTTAATTTTAAACACTTGAGACACTTGTTGGGAATTATTCATTCATTCATCTTCTATACCACTTATCCTGTATATCAGGGGGGCCTGGAGACTATCCCAGGAGACTTAGGGCACAAAGTGGGGTACACCCTGCACAGGGTGCCAGTCCACGCCACAGGCCATTTGGGAACAACAGTTAACCTTATTTCCTGTAAGAGGAGAACGGACTAATTTGTCAAAACCCACCAAGCACTGCAAGAAATCCATACACACAGATGCGAGGCCGGGAATTAAACCCTCGACCCTGAAGGTGCAAAGCCACAGTGCTAACCACTATGCCCGTGTGCTGCCATTATTCTTTTGCTAAACCTCCTTCTCTTTGAAGACAGAAACGGTAAGGAGAAATTAGAAGGTGCACAGTACAGTTTGGGTCTCAGGGTGAAGCAAGTGGCAGGGGTAGGGGCAGTGGTAACTCAGAGGGCTAAGGCACTGAGTTACTGATTGAAAGGTTGGTGTTTTGAGCCCCCATTCAACCAAGTTGCCATTGTTGGGCCCTTAAGCAATGCCCTTAACCCTGTCTGCTCCAGCGACGCTGTATCATGGTTGACCCTGCGCTCTGACCCCAGTTACCCTGGGATATGAAAAGAAAGAATTTCACTGTATATGTGACAAATAAAGGCTTACCTTAACTTAAGAGGAAAAACGATTATATTTATAAACACTTGCGTGTATAAAATTTACCTTAATTAATCCGTTAAGTTAATTTTATTAGGGTTGTTTCGGCTTGTTATTTTGATGCCAAGTGACGAAGTGCCGTCCGTGGAATGCGGGCTCCAGTTCTACAATATTGCCAATAAAATTATTCGGCTTGCAGCGCATGTGCTCACATGTAGGTTGAATTCAGCCAATTAAGACACGCAGATTGTTGAGTGGGATAATATGGTGAATATCTAATAACTCAGTCATGGTTTAACTATAACTCTGGATTGAAGCAAAATTGCAAGCAATAGATTGGATTTGAATATTTAAATCTAAACGTTTAAACGTTGAGTAACTGGGCTTATCTGGCAATATGGATGCACATATTTCCGAGTAAATAATAAACATCAAGTATTCAATGTAGTCATTTACATTTGAAATGTATAAAATAAATCTTGGAGAGCGAGTATTAGTGCAGCTGATAAAATGAATAATACTATTATTGTTACTAGGTTGATTATCTATAAATTACAGTCAATTTAAATCTTTTCAAATATTTTGATAAACGCCGTAGAATGACTTTGCACATTAATTTAAGGTGACCACCGACACTTTGCTCAGGCTCTGGTTTCCCATTTTTCATCGTTATATAGCCCCGGTGGAAACGGGCTTTTAAACTGGATAGGTCTAATTTGAATAGGTCTAAGACAGGTCCATGGCATTGTCTCCTCCTAATCTCCCAAATTAATTCCGGGTAAATTAATGCATATAGGTAAGGTTAATGGAAATTTTTATCCTGGCCCCCAGTAATAATTTGTATTCGGTAGTGTTGTTTAACCTTCATGTGTGTTTTTTCCCCTAAAAATATAGTTTCTCAGGAGTTCGAGTCATGCCACTGGCTTTATGGTACAATTCTCCAATCTTTCTGTTAGGCATGCACTGAAGTCTATAAATATTTTAGTCATCAGTGAGGCTTTTGTGTAAACTTATTTCGGGTTTCGGTATCTTTACTAGTTTCATTGTTTCTTGTATTTATTTATTTATTTATTTTTGCCGGATCACTGAAAGTTAAGTGATAGCTCAGTGGTTAAGGCATTGGACTACGGTTCGGAAAATCCCAGGTTCAAACCCCACAACCACCAAGGTGCCACTGTTGGGCCCTTCAGCAAGGCCCTTAACCCTCAACTGCTCAGATGTATAATGAGATTAAAAAATAAAATAAAATAAAAAATGTAAGTCGCTCTGGATAAGAGCGTCTGCCTAAATGTAAGTTATGTTTTGCTTCCTTGCCATGCACTGATAATCACTGATTCCATTTATAATAGCATTATTTCAAACATATTATGTTAATACACTTGGTTACATGTACATGATGCGCACTTAATAAAGATTTCAATCTCACACCTTCCGCAGTCCCTTTTTGGCTCAGGGTGCACTGAGACACATTTATGCACAAGCCAAAACTTGATTTACTGACGAACCGTTTTAAATGCCCATGGACGCCCTTCCCCAATCTTACACAAAGGTGTTCCAGCGCTCAACATACAGACCACTGGAGAAATGTGAAAGCAAGGAAAAAGGTTATATTTATAAACACTTGCGTGTATACAATTTACCTTAATTGATCCGTTAAGTTAATTTTATTAGGGTTGTTTCGGCTTGTTATTTTGATGCCAAGTGATGAAGTGCCGTCCGTGGAATGCGGGCTCCACTTCTACAATATTGCCAATAAAATGATTCAGTTTGCAGCGCATGTGCTCACATGCAGGTCGAATTCAGCCAATTAAGACACGTAGATTGTTGAGATGGATAAATCATTGATCTCAACGCCTCTCGGTACCTCAGCTAGTTCTGTTGTTTTTAACAGCGTGCAAAATATTTTCCTAAAACTGAAATAATGCAACACATAAAAAAATTTAGTTTTTTAAACGTTAAACATCCTATATGGTATTGTTTAATGTATTTAAATATAGGTTAGACTTTTTTTTACAGCAATAAATATATAGGTCTATACAGCATACTCCAAAATTAGCTAATTATTTAGGGGGGAAAGATATGCATTTACCGATTCGTTAAATAATGTTCTATTGATTTTTTGTGTTGTATTCAAATAGTCAAATTGTTTATATATTTTATAAACTGTAAAAATATGTTGAAACAGTTAACATGGCTTGGGCACATTCAAACGTTTTTTTTTTTGTCCTAAACAAAGTTTTCTTAAGAGTAGTTATCAAACATAACCCAAATATTTTCAGAATCCGAAATCCACATGCACGCATTGCTATGTGTGTGTGTGTGTGTGTGTGTGTGGGAGGCCGTGGAATATTCTGAATAAGTTGTATACAACGTATTCAGAATATTCTACATGCCTCCTTAATTCTCAGTCTTAACGTCTACACCTTTCCGCCCGCAAACGGGACCCCTTGGGATAGAATAGAATAGAATAGAATAGAATAGAATAACAACGAATCCCACATGTGGGGCGATTTAATTATTGAAAATGTTGAAACTGAAACAGATTTAAGAAATGTATACATTATGATTTATTGTCCTTCAAATTTTCCAGTCTTGGGCCATGGAAATTAACTTTCTTTTTTAATTATTTGAATAAATACAACTGGTGCTTTCTCTAAGAGATCATAATGTTTAAATATGTGTCCTCCATTACGCAAAGGCTTAGCTTCATCATTGGAAATGCAGACTTTTGAGTTCGGGCTGTTCATGCGTTAGAGTTCATGTTAAATTGATGAAGGTCCGTAACTGTTTATGTATCTTATCTGGGCAACTGTACTTGCTCCCTCTGATCAGCAGAAACGGACGGTGCCTTGTTGAGAAAGGTCTGCGAGAACATAAGGAAAGGATCATCTCTGCTAGTGGGCGAGCATGTGAGGTCTGCATTTGTCGGCGACCTCTGCGCAGTCCCGTTTGATTGACAAGCGAGGCATGAGCATGCGGTCCCGCCGGGACCAAGGACGTGACCTGCGCTTGCGTACAGCGATGGGTGTCGGAACGCACAAAGCAGCTCCGGACGCGGATATGGATGAGAAAGGAGTCTAAACGTGTCCAATGAGCGCAAAGGGTTAGCAAACGCAGGCGCTGCAGCTGCAGTGGCCGACCCCCCGGCCATGCCACTCAGAGGGGAGTAGTAGGCCACGGGGAGATGGGACGAAAACGAATACGGCAGGTTTCCCGCGTGGCTCACCATGTAGCTGTAAAAGGCTGGATCGGCTGGGTGAGGCCAAGTCATCGCCAGCCTCTGCCTCTTGTCCTTCATACGCCGGTTCTGGAACCATACCTGAAATTAAAACACATTTACACATATTACTTGAGTTCTTCTTTGTGTATGCTTTATATTCTGAGAAAAAAAGTCTAATTGAGTCGGGATGCTGCGTGGGCAGAATGCTTTGGAACGTAATGACGTGATAAGAACATTATGTATATGTAATCATTTTACAGTTTAATCAGTTACAAAGAATCATACATGAGTAATTATGCCAAGTAAGTTATGTTAACATAACGATACCCTAACAGCGAAGGACATTTAATTGTTATTTACCACAAATTATGTTTAATAATAGTACTTTCACAAGAGGGCCCCCTATGACTTCTACCTTGATGGTTGTTTCTGGCAGATTTAATGCGGCCGCCAATTCACATCTGCGTGGACGGGATACGTAATTCTCCCTGTAGAACTCCTTTTCAAGTCGAGCTATCTGCTCCCTCGTGAAAGCTGTGCGGTAACGTCGCATCTGATCCGACCCGTATGAAAGGCCTCCGGAGCATGTGTTAATCTTCCCACCATCCACTGCGCTCTCTGTGCTGGGACTCGAATGTTCATGTCCTATAGAAATCAGTAGAAATCCTGTAGAAACTTTAGGCATTCTGATAATCTGACAGTTGGACTGTAATATTATTGCAGATTAATATGATATTACACCACGCTTGCTTTACTGAAGACTTGTTTATTAAAAGGGTGCTATAAAAATGGAACGTATTTGTTTTCAGATGAATCCAATGCGGTCTCATTGTTGACATAACAACGTAATTAAAAAATAAAACACAACTGAATCAAAACAACAATATAATTTCAATAAAATAGAATGCGATTTGTTTTCTGTTATGCGCGGCGTAATAATGATGTTAACACTGCTACCACAATATGTTTTTGAAATTGTAATCGAAATAAGCGAAATATTTATTTGGATATAAGTTTTTAAAATATATCAAAGTTTAATTATATTTCTATTATATAGATTTTAGTATAACAAACATTTGTTATCAGTTCTTATGATGCGTATCAAATATTGTTTTATTTTCGTTAATAGCCATATTACTGCAGTGATGAAGGTCTTAACTTACAATAGGCTCTGCCACTGTTCCTTAATAGAACAAAATAATTTTAAATACTGATGTAAACTCACTGGTCAGTACACCTGCTCCTTCATGCATTTATCCAAACAGCCAATCGTGTGGCAGCATATACAAGTCAATAACTTTATGGCCGTAAAGGTTTGAACTGACCACATAGATCCTGTCAGTCATGAACTGGAATCAGAGAATATGAGTGCAGACTCCCACAAACATTTAGACATTTGGAAAATGATAATTCGATCTGAAAATCTCGGATTATGCTGAGATACTCAGATAGGGTCAGGTTTTTAACCTTAACATCATGAATCCATGGATGCAAATTGCCCTGTGCCAACAGTTCAAAACGCCTGCTGGTGATGTAATACCGAGAATCGTTTGAATGTCTGAGTGCTGTTACTGATTGCAAAATCCTCTTGAAATATCCTTCTTATAATGACTACATTCAGCATGATAATGTTCATGTCACAAATGACAACTAGTTTCAAATGAGTTCCAGGTACATGACGGTGTGTTCAGGATGCTTTAGTGGCCTTGTCATGAGCTGACACATTATCAACAGTCGTGTCAGGAATATTTTTTTTTAGGATTTTGTGAAATCAGTGCCGAAAAAATTGGTACTGGTATGGTTTTCCTTAAAAAGGTCTAAAGTTGGCCCAGACACACACACACACACACACACACACACACTATGTATGCACAAATAATATATGTCAGGAATTCCTTACACGGTGATCCAATGATCGAATAAGCTTCGAGTCACCAACAAATCACACACTACGTAAATTAATCAGGTTAAATATAGAACATATATACGAAAGCATAATGTATAATGTCAATCAGGTACGATTTAAGCAACGCGACATAAAGATTGTTCTTTACCTTGGGCAGTGTGGTAATCCATGCGCTCAGGGGTGCAACTTGCATCAATCCTGTCATAGAAGTCCGATTCTGTGTCGGAACTGCTTGCTTCTTTCTTAGGGTGATCTGAGTTCTCTTTCTCCTGCTTACTCGTGGGTCTCATTTCCTTAAAAGAGCCACACTGCGTTGCCTCCCTCGTCTCGTGTACTCGGTCCCGTAAACTGGGAAAACAGTCCGGGGCAGTCCCGTTTCGGCGAGCCGCCTTGTCTTGCTGGTCGCGTACGTGGTCGCCAGCAACTTCGGAGAAATTAGAGCTCAGTGTGCCAGTGCGACCGCCCTCGGTCATGATCAGGCCGCCCTTTTTGCTTTCCATATGCTCTTAATGCAGTGCAACACTTTGTCGCGTGAAGCACACAGGAGACGTTTACAGTGAGACAAGCGATCGCTCGTGCTGTGACTAGTGCGGCGCGAGCTCTGGGACGGATCACGGTTGCCCTCCCTCTCCTGTAAAAATGTCGTTCTTAATAGGGCAAAGCGTCATAACTGAAAGCTCGGTGACGCCACACATCGTTTTGAAAGGAATTAACAGGAGCACCTCTATCGTTACACATCAGATAAAAAAAAAATAGTGGCAAGGTAACCCATTACTACCGCATGCAATATAACAGCATAGTATAAAAATTATCCTTAAACTTATTATAAGAAAATCAGGCCATGCTTCTATATAAGTAGTAAAATATATTTTCATCTGGACAAATCTGGGCATCCTTTTGGAAAATCCCAAATTTGGGAGTATGAAAGAGATAACAGTTGCTAGATTACGTGCGTGCATAAGTTCTGCTCGTTTTTGGAATTTTGCTAAAACGACGGTTAGAAATTGGGTAGTGATTTTAAATGACAACAATACGACAAACAATATTTGTCGAATTTCCTCTCTCGATTGTTATTAGTGGATCTATAAATGAAACAAATATTCTGGGCCACCAACCAGAACAAGGTGGCGTCACTACGTGCTTGTCAATTACGTTAACTCGCAATTCAGAAAACTGTGCCTCTTGCACTAGCAAGTTATTCTGGATTTGTCACGCGTTTGTGGGTATGACATTGAAAGAAACCGTTGAACGGACAACTATTTAAAATCCGCTTATGAAATGTATTCTTGAATAGAATGCATAGCGCTTAATCAGCATTTGCTATGTAAATGCATGGTGAGAAGGAGTAGCCAAAATAACAGACTTGTTGATATTTTATTGGATTTGTCTGTAGAAAGTTGCATAACAAGTAATGTAAGTTCTAGAATAAACATGTTTTATTTGCACTATCAGAAATACCAAGGTTCCTTAAAAAAAACCTTACATGTAATTATATGATTATAATGTTCTACCGAGATGTATAGCGCGGTGTGATGGGTCCTGTACTAACTTTGCGTCACTATCTGAACCGACGAGTTTTCATGACGAGTGATGAAAACCATACACGTGTTTGGAAGCAACTACTTACATTCTTTCGTTTTGTTTTTAAAGAGACGTGTTGGTTAATGCAAAAGCGAGGCCAAGGCAAGGCCAAAGGCTGTGCTTGCTTTCTGGGAGGAACCCTGACTCGGGGCTTCTCTACTTTGCTATTCAGTAAGCCTGGGGTCGCCTGCCACAGCACGAATGATGCATGGATATATTGCTAACAGCTTAGTACTGAGGTAAATTTTATCCTCTTTATTTCAGCAATACTCACCCTTATCTGCATGGTAACATAATTTACTATCCTTAAAACGATAGAGCAGTATCACTAACTCTTTTCTTGTTTGAGTAGAAAAACCTTTATTATTGGTAGATCTGTATTTTACAGTGCCAACGACATAATTAAAACTTTATTAATAATTAATAACGACCCAAAATATTTTAATGTTTAATTACAAAGAAGGAAAAAATGACGCCAGAAACGTGGTGTGGGTCATGGTAACGACGATATAGTTTTTGTAGTCAAAGCTGTCCTTGTGCGCCCTCGCCTGTTTAAACACAGAATGACACAGACGGTATTTTATGTTATTCGCCCATTTCTTCTTCTTCTCTCTCTATACACACGTATACGCATCTTTGAGTTGGCATAACGATAATTTATATCATAATAATCGTGGTTATGATATATGGAAAGTTTCACAGAGCAGATCCACGCCCACCTGTGTATATTATATATTATTATTCAATTATCAATTATATATTGAACTTTAATACGTTTGGCATTTTCTCCGAGAGTAAATGGCCGCTGCCGTAAAACTCTATTCTGCCATCTAGGACGACTTATGAGTTTACTTTAGTCAACTTTTTAGTCAATCTTCCGCCAAAGTAAATACAAACTATTTGGATAAACCTTGAAACTCGCTGTTGTAGCTGTAGTCAAACAATGCTTATTACTTCCCATGGGTTCCGAAAATTACTTTAAAATGTGAAAATTAGGCTAACGGACCTAAATTGTTATTAGTATCATAAGCATGAAAACACAATACAGAGATAAAGAAAGAGTCTGAAACAATCTGATATAGGTTTTATTGTAATTATGTTAGAAGTTTAGGTCAGACCACTTGCAGGAAATATTTACAGAAAACCTAACTTTAAACTATCTACGAAATTTCGTATGCCTTATTTGAGAATAATAAATATAGTACAAACATATTTGTCCATTTATCAGATTTACTGAAGGCTAATGTGTGCAGGAAAAGACATAAAGCTATGTCATAAATTACATAAAGCGTAGCTCCACCGTAATGAAATTGCTTTACTGTCGCTAACTTGTATGTCATTAACAATTCCTAATCTTTACCCGATAATCGAGATTTTTTTTTTCGTTTGGGGAACTTGTAATGTATAAAATTGTTGTTAATTTTACTGAAAATCAGAACGAATTCGTGTTCCGTGTTATGCGATTGATCTACCAGATCTACCCTACATCCTCAGTATTCTCAGAAAGGTTTAATGAGCGTATACCCACTTTGAACTTGACCATGACATGTGCACAGGATGAAAGCTATCTGTTCCCTAAAACACGCCTCGAAACTAAATTGCCACACAAGCATGCTTTCACAGAAACATGTTTATTTGATTTTTTTAACAATTAAAATGCTGAATAATAATTGTCTTTGTGTCTCTTTTATGTTAATTGCGATGTAAATAACTGTTTCTTGAGTATGCCTTATAGTTACTTGTGTAGTTTTTAAATCATCCTCTCTAATTGAACAGTAGAAAATAAATAATGATTATATACTTTTGTGAACACTTTTATTATTCTAGGTTTAACATTACCGCAACATATTTAGGCTTGACTCAACCCTTAACTTTAATTTAGTGTGGTGTATTATTGTAAGTAAATGTAGACAGGATGTAGTAAAATTCCCCCCTCCCGAATATTACCACTTTACTAGGAACATCTGTACCCTCGCTCATTCATGGTATTATCCAATCAGCCTACAGCACAATGCACCAAATCATGCCGACACAGGTCTAAGGAAAATTTAACAGGGTTGTTGGTGCCAGTATTTTAGAAACTGCTGATCTCTGGACAGTAGCACGCACAACATTCTTTAAAGTTTAAATAGAATGATGCGAAAAAACCAGAGCAACAAGAAAGAAAAGTGGATCAACAAAACATAAAGTAAGCTGGAGTTCAAAAATAGGCAAAAATGTCTTATTAGGAAGAGGACAGAGGAAAATGGCAAAGTTAGCTGAACGAAAATTCAATTCAATTCAATTTTATTTGTATAGCGCTTTTAACAATTGTCATTGTCGCAAAGCAGCTTTACACAAT
>JAQMYK010000023.1:17282341-17294216 GCA_030014345.1 Clarias buthupogon | reverse complement strand
ACACACACACACACACACACACACACACACACACACACACACACACACACACACACACACACACACACACACGTGTGTGTGTTTATCCATCAAAAGTTGACTGGAAGGGAAAAATGTGGTAGGAAAAGCAACAAGCAATAAGTGTGGCCTTAAGTAGATTGTCAAGCAAAGCTGTTCCAAGAACTTGGGAAAAATTTTTGAGAAGCGGAGTGAGGCTGGAGTCAGTGCATTAAGATCCCCAATCTATAATAAATGGGATGCATGCCTAGTATCAAGTCACCCCTGGAGCAGAGACAACATCAGAAACATCTTTTCTAGGCTAAGGAGAAAAAGAACTGGACCGTGCCTTAGCGGTCCTCTTTTCAGAAGCAAATTATGAAGTTCATTTGAAAACTGGAGGAAGACTGGGAGGCACAGAGGCCAAGTTGTTGAGGCCAAGTCCACTGGAAAATTTCCACAGTGATGATTTGGGGTGCCATGATGGTCCACTGGATTTTATCATGTCCAAGTCAACACAGCCATTTACCTAGAGATGTTGCTTCAATCTGCTGAAAATCACTATTTGTCTTAGATCCTGCTCACAGTGTAAAAATTACCTGGTAAAATTAACTGATTTGCTTAGCAAGATATTACTGTGCTAAATTGGCCAGCCAACTTACCTGACCTGAACCCCTTTAGGAATCTATGGCCTATGCCAAGATGAAAAAAATGAATACTTAACCCAATAAAATAGCTGAGTCAAAGACTGCTACCAAAGCAACCTCATTATCAATAACACCTCATGCCACATTGATGCAGTAGTTAATGGTAAAGGAACCCGACCAATAGCGTGCCTATATGACTATAACTTTAAGAAGTTGGACATTTCTGTAGAGTAAATCCTTTTCTGTAGACATTGTAAGTTTTTGAGAAACAGAATTTGGGATTTTAATTAGCTTTCTGCTGTAATCATTGAAAGAAAAGTCTTGAAATGTTTTAGTCTATGTGAAATAAGTATATAATATATGAGTTTCAGGTTTTTAATTAAATTATGAAAAATGACTTTTTATCAAGATGCACTGCATACAGGCCCATTTACATAGGCAGTGTTCCTGCCTTGAACAGGCTATGTAAAAAAAACACAGAGGATTAACCAGGGACATTGTTGTTGTTGTGCATTTAATCTGATAGTGACAGAGAAGAGTGTCTTGCCCCTATCAAATGAGAAGAGATTCCTGAGATGTGTGAGGCATGCAACACATCATCAAGAAGCTTTAAAAGCAATAAACAGTCAGCTGCTAACCCATAGATTGAACATAGTCATTTGTAGTACAGTTACACTCCAAATAAATTAATGTCAACAAATAGGAGACTGTGAGGTCTGGGAGCTCCTTTCTCTGAGCAATAGCATTTCAACACTCAGTTCACCGACTCTAATTAATCTATAAGCAACACTATGCATAGTTTTTCTTTTCTTCAGTGCAAATGGTACGCATTACATTAGACACAGACACTCTTATGTTAAACGTCACACCTCTTATGAGTCTGGAATGATGACACATTCCTTAAGAGCACACATTGAGCTGGCCTAACACTGGACTGATGATTCCAGTGTAAACTACAAAGGGGAGTAATGGTGGCATGCTGAGTTTAGCTGAGTTTCTTAGCAGCTTTAGCACAGACATTGTGTGAAAGTTTTTAGTGAGTATTTGAGTGAGCGAGTGAGTGACTGAGTGAGTGAGTGAGTGAGTGAGTGAGTGAGTGAGTGAGTGAATGAATAAACGAACAAGTGAATGGGTGAGTGATGCTTCTTTAACTCTTTTCAGATTTAAAATTTTTGACTCCCTAAACGCTATCTTTCTGTCATTCACTTTTGTTTGTAAATGCTCCCTGTTTATTCACATGCAATATTTGAGATTCTACAATATGTCAAGTGACATATAACATAGCATAGGGTTGCCAGATTAAGCTGTATAATTCACCTAGATAAGGCTGAAATCCCCCCCCTCCCCCCTTTTGTCAAATAGAGAGCACCTATGTGGCTGTGCAGTATCTAGGCTATTTAAAATAGATTCCAAACTCTGATAATTAATGCTTTTCCATTTACAGACAGACATTTACACACACACACAGTGGGATTTGTATTTTGATCAAGCACTATTCTTTAAGACCATTCAGATGAGCCATAATGTCATTGTAAAAGCCATTTTTTTCATTACCAGACACTAATTCCATCCCAACATGATAACTAGCCCAATGATGGAAAACTACCCAATCTGACATCACCATTTACAGCGTTAAAGAATAATTTTTGAGACTGTCTTGATTGGTAGGCCTCGGGATGTCCTAATCTTGTGCATGCCCATTTGTAACTCTTTCACACAGTTCAGATTTAAATGTTAGAGGAAACCTTATTCTGATTTTCAGATTTTAATGGATATACTATGTACTAATCTCATAATGTTATTTGTATAGTGCTTTAAATAATTGTCATTGTCGCAAAGCAGATTTACACAATCAAAAGAAATTATGGAAGTTTGTATGAAATGTGAATGTGTACTCACTCACTCATCATCTATACCGCTTTATCCTGTATTCATGGTCGCGGGGAGCCTGGAGCCTATCACAAGAGGCTTAGGGCACAAGGCGGGGTTCACCAATCCATTGCAGGGCACACACACTTACACACATACATACACACACTCACATTACAGGCAATTTGGGAACATCAATTAACCTAACCCACATGTCTTTGGAATGTGGGAGGTAACCGGAGTACCAGGAGGAAACCCACCAAGCACGGGGAGAACATGCAAACTCATGAGAACGTGTAAGAATCAAAATTATTAGATAGTCCCTGATTTGCAGGCCAAGGGCGATGGTGGCAAGGGAAAAAAACCTTGAGATGGCAATAGGAAGAAACCTTGAGAGGAACCAGACTCAACAGGGAACCCATCCTTATGCGATAATGGATAGCAGGGATTGATCTGCAGTGTGTTAGGAGGCTGGAAGTTCAGAATAACAGGAGATGTCTTTAAGTTAATATGGAGTACAGTTCATTATTGGAGGCTCAGGTAGACTGTCAGGAACAGCATGTGTAGCTCGACAGGGAGACAAGGAGAGGGAAAGTAAGAGAGAAAAGAGAGAAGAGTAGAGAGCAGAATAGAAGGAGAGATAACAGTTAGGTATGGTCACTGTCACACAATGTAGAAGGTGAACATATATTTAGTGCAGAGTGCAAGCAGGGACTCCTGCAGGACTAACTGGCATCATAACTAAAAGGGAGAGCCAGAAGGAAACACAGACATGAGGGGGAACTGGAATGTAAAGCAACCAGTCACTTCACCGTCAACAAACCTGAGTGATCAAACAGAGTGGGAAGACTGCATCTAAACATATCAGTTCACCATAATAATCTACATCCATGTGTCCTCCAGATCTGCTCATTTACCTAAGGCAAACATATTTACAAAAAATATTGGCTAAATAAATAAGTTTTTAGCCTAGACTTAAACACTGAGACTGTGTCTGAGTTCCGAACATTAATTGGAAGACTATTCCATAACCTTGGGGCTTTGTAAGAAAAAGCTCCGCCCCTGCTTGTAGTTTTCATAATATGTGGTACTGACAAGCAGCCTGCATCTTTAGATCGAAGTAGGCGATGCTAATTAACTTAGCATCCAGTAGTGAATAAAGAAATCAGGTGCAGCAAATTGATTTGCCCTGGCAGGTCTCTAGAAATTGGAAGGTGACCAAATTGTGATATTTTTGGTTACCTTTTATTTAACATGCTTGCAGAACGCTGTACACTGACAATGGATACTTATCTTTGACTATTAAGCTATATGGCAGCAGATTCCAGACTTATACATGCTAAATAAACATAAATAATGATAATAATGATAATAATAATAATAATAATAATAATAATAATAATAATAATAATAATAATAATAATAATAATAATAATATGGTTGCATTTGTAAATGCATTTTGTATGTTTGAATAGAATACTATATTTTCTATTTAAATCTATATTTCCTTAAACAGCTATACATAAGGGATGACAATTCATTCTCATTTTCAATCCCTATGCTGGTTTCTAGTCTGAAAAACAGAAGTAATAGCAATCCTTACATTTGTAATAAATATTTTAATTTAATTGCTAGATATTGTCTCTCCTTATTAGCACCTGATAACTATGAACATAACCAACGTCTTCAAAAAAGTTTAACAAAACAATTATACCTAACGATCTTCATATGACGATAGCCAAAGCATGTATGGACAATGTAGCTTGGAGAAATTTTCATGTCCTCATATGAAAACATTCTGGTCTCAAGAGACCCCTTATGAATGTTAAAATAAATAAGCTAATGTAAAATATAAGTTAACAAAAATGAAAGTGACCTAAGATCCTTACCTAGCACAGTGTTGGCTAGATTTTAAATATGGAGAAACACTTAACTGGAGACAGTTAATTACACAAATGAACGCAGCAATTGAATTGTTCATTGAAGCTGAAGTTCTTTGTGGAATAAACATTTAAAATCTGCTCCAACTGGGCCAACTGATCCTGAGCGGTGTCCTTTTAGCTTCTCAGTATATTTCAAAATATCCTGTTTACTATATCTTAATCTGGATTTCTAAAGCACGTAAATATTCAAGTGTCCGATTATTAAGTTTGACAAAAAGAAAATAGCGACAAAAAAAGAAATCGTTTATTATTATTTCTATGTTCGTGAAAGTAATGTGTATGTTGCAATATGTATATGTTGATGTGTATGTTGCAATTTCTCCTCACTGTTTCTCTTTATCAGCAGCTGATAACTATAAACTTAATCGAGGTATTCAAACAGGATGATGTTTGGCAAAAATAATTATACCTCAAGGTCCTTATATGAGATCGATTACACGACAATGTAGATGGAAGAAAATGCTACGTTATCATATGAGATTGTTTGTGCATGGCTAAAAGCAACTGTGCAAAGAATTGATTCTACTTCAAAATTTATTTTCCTCCTATCTTCATTCTCGCTGTTTTTTTTTTTTCATTCTGCATTTTCAAAGGCTATTTACAATAGTGTTACTTTGTTTAATAGCTCTGCGATATTTTATGCTCTTGAGTCTTGCCATTCTGTCAACTGGAGAAGTTATTTCATCGACGGGTTGAAAGCTAGGTCACTGTGTCTAACTAAAATGAAAATGGCATTATTTCAGAGAGCACGCCATGTTTTTTAACAAAGACTGTCAGTGAGAAAGATTAATCAGACACGAAATGGAAACCGGGTCATTGAGAGGTCAGGTCAAACTTGGTTGTGATTAGCAACCCTTACCACTTCTGAGTGCTGTACACAGTGGGGGTCCGGTCATCTCCAACGCTGAGATATCGCAAAAATCCATCGCACGTCGATTATTAAAACAACCTTTATGTGAGTATCAGTGCCATAAAAACCGTGGCTGAAAGAGCATACCAGGTAACAATCTCTCTACAGTTAGAGAGAGAGACTCTACGAACTTAATTTTGCGATTTTTTTGCGATTCTTTGTGATGCATGGGAAATTCAGCCAAGGTCAGTTACCGACTGCCTTAAATGGAAAAATGTGGCGAGGGAAAGGTAGGCAATACTTCCATTTACTATATTGTATTGTGCCTCGAAGATAAATTGGATAAACTCGGGTCTTCACGGCTGCCTATCCTTTTTTCGCTCCAAGAAAAAAAAAATCAGTACACCAGAAATGAAGTGATATAATAAAGCGAGATTTTCCTCACGACCTTTGTTTTCTTTAAACATGAATAACAGCATTAACAACAGAAACATATAAAACACACAAATAGCATCCTTTCAAACAAAGGTAACAGAAATATAATGAATAAAACCTTTTCTTTATTAGTATTATCTAACAGTCAGCCAATAAACTGTTCTCCTTTTTTCCAAAAAAAAAAAAAAAAAGGTAGCGTTTATAATGAGAAAATTTGTTAGCAAAAGTAAGCTTTATATTTTACATGTTATTAAGAAATATCGTTAGGAACTTTTTTTATTTGGGCAAGCTTTTCTTCCAACTAAAGTTTTTTTAAACTGTGGTAGTATTAATACAATGCAATCCGATGGTATTTATGTGGCGCTTTTTAAAGAAAAAATAGCGCCATATAAGATTAGTGAAATTAAGACAATCTTAAGGACAATCTGCCAGCAAAGATATAATTTTATATACAAATATAAACCAAGTTTGTAATGTTTTTTTATTTACGTTTGTTTCAGATCCTGTATATATTTCTATTTATTTAGGCTTTCTGTTGTTTGTTATTGCTCGTAATATATTCTGATGAAATGTGCTGTATTATGGTCCAGCACCCGAATCCAAATTATAACAATTCATACAAGTACATGTACCTAAAATGTTGCATTAAATTAAATCATACTTCCAGGAACTCTATTAATGCCAGGCCTTTCGGCTGTTTAATTTAATTTAGCCCTTCGATTGAACATTCACCATGTTATTGTGTGGTGCCTGGATGTAGCTATTTGACCAACATTTACATAGGATAATTGTATTGGTTGTTCAATTGGAGTTAATCTTTTGTTACAGTGGGGAAAAAAAACTAAACATTGTTAGTTATTATATTCAACCTTAAAGTTTAAATAACGCTATATTATTTACAGCTTTCAATAACGCAGTTGTATGTAATTCAATAATTATATTATTGTATCAATAGTTTTGTATATGCTGATAGGACCAGAATTTATTCTCTCGTTAATGTAGCCAGAGGTTTGAGAACCTCTACTGTAAACGACTGTTTGTCAGCATATGCGGTATATTGTTACACAGTGTAATCTAGGATTAAATCCCTTACAGGTTCTTAGTTTGTCAATATGGGGACCGTTAAATGTCATGTTGAGCAAGTGTTTCCCGATCAAAAGGAATTTCACGTACAAGTTTAAGCGATCTTATATATTCAGCCTTTAAAAAATGTGAAGGACCCTAAACTGTAGGATGCTGTAAATTCAAAATTTTCACTGATGTTTACTGATGCCCCAATCAGATTAGATATGACGATGTATGAAAAGGTGGATGATACTGTATACAAATATTTACAGATATTTGAGTGTTTTTTTCTAATATTCATTGTATGAAAACGTTGACAGAAATCTCATTAATTTCTAAGAAAATATACAATATCGTATTTGTATAGACCCTCTTGTACAAGATATTTCAAACAATAGGTTGTCCTTTTCCGTATTCGTGTGCATATTTATTGTAACGAATAGTTAATCTTCTGTTTATTTGTAAGTTTTTTTGATTTCGTATTAATAAATATCGACGCGTGGTCAGTCCGTCAAATTGTCGTGTTACTCATTCATGGCCTGCTATTGGTGCTTGTTTACCCGGCACCCAAAGAAGATTTTGATTGGTCTTTTTTTCACGTGACTAGACAACTTCTACATTTGACAGAGGGACTAGGCGTTTTTTTGCGAGATCAAGAAAAGACAGTACGATAAAAATTAAATTGTTGCACTTCACAAATTAACGACCATGAGTTCATACTTAATCAATTCGAATTACATCGAGCCATCTTTCCCGCCCTGCGAAGAATACGAAGACAACGGTTATATCTCCGTCTCTTCAGACTACTACGAGCGACCCAAAGAATCAGGCTTCTCCCATCACGAAGGGACAACATACCCGCGGCCAAATTACCCAAACCCGAACTATGATTACGGTAATGTTTCAACCAATGACCTCGCCGATTTCAACGATCGGCTTGACATACAACCTCGGTCTGTTCCACAAAATCACGAGCCTCATCTGGGTATGGAAGACTGCACAACGACGGCCAACAAGGATTGCAGCCTCGCCACTGAAGCTCACACTGACACGCAGAAAGGAAAAGAGCCGGTAGTGTACCCTTGGATGAAAAAAGTCCACGTCAATTCGAGTAAGTATATGTCAATGAAATACTGATACATCAATTTGAAGGTGTTTGTAGTCTAAAAATTAAATATACCTGCTAGGTAGCATGTTGACCGTTATCTGATTGATTTGCTAGCTCAAGGGATTCAAGATTTAGGATTCAAAGGTGATTTAATGGCACAAGTCACAAGAAGAAAATAACAGAAATAGATAATCGGTAATTAGGAGCTCTCGTAAATTTTATTACCTATATTGTTTCCACTCTACTCTTTGGCTCTATTTCATGTTGTTTCAAAGACGCCCCGTTGTTTATGCGTGGCTTTCTTTAATCATAACAAATCTGGGCAAAATGACTCGACCACATCGATGTTTTCGAAGCTGCAAAAATAATAAATAAAACACAGAATCTAACCATGTAAAGCGCATCCATACTGTTTAAAATTTAGTGGCTGCCTGGTGTTCATGGTCATACAAGAATGTGTATAGATGATACATATTTATTTGTTTGTTTAGTGACCGCGAACTATGCTGGAGGAGTGCCTAAAAGGTCTCGCACCGCCTACACTCGCCAGCAAGCTCTTGAGCTTGAGAAGGAGTTTCACTTTAACCGGTACCTGACTCGCCGTCGGCGCGTGGAGATAGCGCATACAATGTGTCTATCAGAAAGACAGGTAAAAATCTGGTTCCAGAACCGCCGTATGAAATGGAAGAAAGACCACAAGCTCCCCAATACGAAGATCCGTTCTAGCAGCTCTTCTTCCACTCACCAAGTGAAAACGGACGCGGGCCAGCAGCAGCAGACATTAATTCCCACTCCGTGTTCATTAAGTCTATAATGATGGAAGGACATTAGAACTGAGCGAGAAAATACAGAGCAGTATTCGGACTAACTTTACATTGTTACTTTCTATTTAATATTGAACACGGGGGTGATTCTACTTGCCTCTTCTATTTAAATTGACCCAGCTGTCACATATCTTTACTCGGACGGTTTGGAACTGGAGAACTCACCCCTCTTAACGGGTAGATAACTTTGCTTCTTTGTTTCTTTTCTGAAAAAAAAACGAAAGAGTTTAACGTGACATTCTTTTTTTCGATATTAAACAATGTTCGCCATTATGAAAATGAAAAATGTTACCGGAGTTTGTATCTATCTTCATGGAGATAGGCTTGTACAACACTAATTACAACACCAATGTAGAAATAGTATAATTCTAAAAATAATCCGTAAACGTAGTTCTTGTTAGTTCAATGTTTGTGTGTAGTGTGTTCAATGTCATTAAGCTGTGAATAATCGTGGTCTTTATTTTTTGTTAGTATTTGCACACCAATGCAATACTGTAGCATTTGATGCAACTGTATCATTGGAATTAATAAATAAGTTTGCTCTTTTAATGTTATTTGTATATGTAGATTAGACAGAGTCAGTAATCCAAGGCTGCTAAAATAACAATGTTTTATATAAAATGATAAAACATTTATCGTAATCGTTACTCCAGAATGCTTTAAAATCCAGTTGATCAGAATGTCATATTTCCGAGTTCATTGTCTGTTACTAACATGCACTCCACCCTTTTTGGGCAATGTTGGTTTAACTATAGTCATAAATCACAGGCATGGTGTACTGACTTTTAACCTACCGTGATGTAGAATAAAACTCAATGTTACTGAAATTATTTTAATAAAATGTAAATTCCATCCAAATTAATATTTAGTCCCTATTCTAATGTTTAAAAAATGCTGCCAATTTATAACGGTATAAATAACAGCCATGCACCAATCTAAAACGATTATGTAAATTAATAATACATTTGCTGCGGATCTTGTTTCTCCGAAAATAAAAGTTTGCATGACTTTACACAGGCAACATTTAAATAGCTGGTCTTGGGTACGATTCTAGAAAACATTACTGACTTCATTAATTCAGTAAATATGTTACTGCAGTAATGTTTTTAATCATTTAAAAATACAGAAATCACCACACATGGTTTTCATTAACAGTAGACAGTATCTGAATAAGTTATATTAAAAAAAGAATGCGTGGTCGGTTGATTGAAGAGAACTTTTATGTAATATTTACATTAAAATATCAAGTATCTCTTCAAAACGTATTTCATCATTATACTAAATTTAGTCTAAACTATTTCTAGTTGCTGTACTAGATTGAATTATGTAGAGTGAGCGCGATCAATTCACGTAGAACAACCTAATGATGATGACTGTCTCATAAAGCCAGTGACCTAGGTTCGAGCTACAATTCGCGTGGGCGCAGACAGCGTTTCAGCACTTAAAAATAGACGTTATTAAATATTCTTGGATTTTCGAAAACGAAAAATTGATAATGTAACTCTGTCTGTCACCTGGTATCAATGTACACATTGATTTAAGTAAAAAAAAAAAAAAACGTTAAGTAGTTGCAAATGCTTCCAGGAAACACCTCGCAGAAGTAGGCTATATGCATGTCATGTTTTTCTGACTTCTGTAGTAAAGTGGATTCCCAAACTTAATATATTGTTATAATATAAAAAATAATATTTTCCCCTACAGTCATTTTTATTAAATGTGATGTAATCAAAACTTCACCCAATTAATTTAATGACGAATTTTGTAGTATTGTAAATAAAAATAGCGTGCATCGTCCATATGCACGTAAACAATTAAATATTTAAAGCTATGTGTGTGTGTTATTATTTTATGCAGAAGATTCGTTTGTCAATTGTTTGATGCCAAACAACCTTACGTTTTTCGTTGATTTACTATTATACTTAATTATTCTGATTTTGAAAATAACTCTCATGAGTGATGTTCAAATGTTTATTGTGACAACAGACCTCCATAGCAGCTTTTTTGTAGCTAAAAATGACTCGGGCGGTACCTGCCAAATAGTTCTGAGTTCACGCAAAGGCCACAAAGTAGCTGTCCAATCATCGAAGTGTAACACTATGCACGACCCCTGACCTCTGACCTTGCTCTCTCAAGTGAGCTTTCATGCAGTGTTTTTATTTATTTATTTATTTATTGATGTTTGGGGCAGTACCGAACCCAGTCAAAACAAAACAAAACAAAACAAAACAAAACAAAAAATCAACCAACTAAACAAAATTTAAAATAGCGCACTAAATAGATCAACTATTACAAAGACTGATTTTTCAAGTATTCAGCGATACAACAGTATTAATGAAAAAGGGGAACTTTGAAATATTCTATGTATCTATGTATTCAGTATCTGAAACACAAATATTTAGCAAACTGAATACTAAAATTATCCAACCAGAAAAATGTTCAATATCCATTTAGAAAAATGTTGTAAATTTAAATTCAAATTTTATTTGTCACATACACAGTCATACACAGTACGATATGAAGTGAAATGCTTGTACAACGGCTGATGACCTAAAATTAAGTTTATGTAATTAAGTTATTGAGTTTTTAAATAAAGAACATAAATTATGAAATAAGAATTGCTATGAAGCAATTGGATACATACCTTTTTAAACTATAAATTCACTGTTAGGTTGTTAACTTTTAGATGACAGCACAAAGAGAGAGGAGGGCATGATGGAGACAGCAGAAAGAGAGCAAGAAAACCAAATAGCTATAGGCCTAATGCCCAGCATATTCTAATTTAGATTTTCTCAAAAACTATAGCCCAAAACTACTGTTACTTACCAGTAATATTGCTGTTAAATCAACATACTATAAACATATATTAAAAATAAAATAATATTACTATTAATAGCAAGATAATATACAGTGCTATATACGGGGTGGTGGTGGCTTAATGCATTAAGTCTCTGAGTTACTGGCCAAAGGGTCAATGGTTCGAGTCCGGTTGTGCCAGATTTCAGCTGGTGGGCCTGTCGAGCACAGCCGTTAACCCTGTCTGCCCCAGGGGCACTGTATAACCTATCTGACCATTTTGATTCATACACATTCACATTCCATACAAACTTAAATAATTCTTTTGATTGTGTAAAGCTGCT
>JAQMYK010000023.1:17259501-17270903 GCA_030014345.1 Clarias buthupogon | reverse complement strand
AATGTGCCACAAACAGGAAGTTAATATCACCAACCATTCCCATTTTATTAAGGTGTATCCATATAAATGGCCCACCCAACTAGGCTTTTTTTAAAAAAAAAACTTGCTTACTTCTCAAAATCAGACTGAGCAGAAATGATAAATTATAAATAACAGTTATTAATAGTGAATAATATGGAGAAAAAAAATTACAGATACAGATTACAGATACAGATTTCATGTGGACATTTCTGGAAAGTTATCCAAAAAATCTATTCATAATCTATTGTCACTATGTGAGGAAACTAACTGTTTCAAAGAAGTTTTTAGACTTGATGCCAGAAAGATCTAAAAAGATTGAAGGACACAATCATAGGCAAGATAGAAAGCTTGGGGGAATTGATGATCTTTTTTCCAGTTATTCACTTTAAGCAGTTTGTAAAGAAGATTCTGTATGAACAACAGCAGATGTTGATTAAATAGGACTTCTTTTTTTTATTTTTGAAAATTTCTTTTTTGGGAAAAGTTTTATTTTGGAACTCAGAAAGGCATTGTTTTAATTGTTAAAACAAATAATAATAATTTTTAACTTCAATTTTTAACTTTAAGTACTGTATTTATTTTATGACTGGCCTGCAATATTTGGAAATGAGAGATGAAGCTTAAACTGGTAGTGACAGTGAAACCTCAAATTTATGTTCTTAGCATTTACAAATAGTATCTGATGTTATCTTTGTCTGCTGTAGCTTCAAGGTTTGACATGTTATGGTTTCTGAGATGCTTTATTGTTTACCATGGTTGCATAGAGTGGTTAAGCGAGTTACAATAAATATCTTGTCAGTGTGAAACCAGTCTGGCAGTTCTCCTGTGATCACTCTTTTCAACAAATGTTTTTTTGGTGAATCGCTGCTCATTGAACAATTTTATGCACTTGTATTGATCTTTGTAACCTCTACAGACTGCTCTGCATCGAAATTCAAGGGAACATTGTTGCTCCATCCTGCTCTTTTTTTTTTTTGCAAGTGCTCACAAATATAGAAAAAGAAACAACAACTAATGATTGCTTGAATCAATTAAACTATTGGATTTACTGTTTAGCGGAAGCCTATGAGATTGCTCTGGTGCTGCACATAAATGAATGCTTTTTGTTTCCTTTATACTTTGCACATCTTTAGTAACAACAATAATATTTTATCAGCTACATATTTTTAATCTGTCCATAGAAGCAGGACAATTCAGACCAACATCTTTCATCAACTGTGAAAACATATATATTTTATTCATGTTCATATTCATATTTCATACAATGAAAAAACTGAAAAATTACTTGCAAAAGCTAGGGCAACAGTTTGCATGAATATGTTACCATAGTAAGTTCATTGAACATAATGATATTATTATTATTATTATTATTATTATTATTATTATTATTGTTGTTGTTGTTGTTGTTGTTCACTCAAAACAAACATCAAATATTTATCCAAGAGTTGCTATAACTATATTAGAACTTGATGCATTTATTTGCTTTCAAATATCTTACTTTTCGCATTTACTTACCCTAATTCTGAAACATTACACTCAGATAAAAGTTTTGAATTCACCAATTAGACATTAAGGTTATTTATAATATCAATAAGGTTTTTATTTTTAATTACACAATTGAACAGAGATATAGAAACTCAATTTTACAAAAAATATATATTATTTTTAAAATATCCATATCAGAATATCCATATTTGAAATGCCACAGTCACATCAAGTTAATATGCTAGTTAATATTTTTGCAGTTACCTATCTACCTATTTACCTATACCTATACGTATTACCTAGCAGTCATTTAAACAAAAAACATTTTGTGTGTTTAAAGACTAAGAAAATAATTAAAGACTATTTTGACGGTAATAAGAACTAATCAGTAAATAAAAATAAACATCTGCTTACTTCAAAAGCAAATGAATATTTTCAAAAGCAAATGAGTATTTTTAAATGTAATACATTTATAATGGTACAATAGATTATTTTACAAAGTCATTTTTATGTCTTACGATTTAAAATATTGGTATATCAGACATTAAATATTTAGCTAAATACTTCTTCCAAATCACAGGATTGACCAAACAATTGTAAATGATGGTGCCTGTGTTGAGGATTGCTTTACTGGCCAAGTTGGTCCTCTGCTGTTCTTCTGAAGTCTAGAAAACTGTGAAAACTCAACTGATTGTTGAGTTTAACATTTTAAACTATTGGGTAATCTCCAGACCTACAGTAAACTGTTGGACAACAGTGGCAGTAGCAGTCAAGAAACCATCTTTTGTTCATGATCTTCAGGAAGCAATCCAGCAGGCATAGATTGAGTGAGGGACACCAGAGAACTGCAGACGCGTTTTTGATTATATGCCCAGCCAAATCCGACAGGTTTTGAAAAATAAAGGATTTCACATTAATACTGAGTGTTGTAAAGCAATTTTACTGCATAAGTGAACAAATTATACTTGTTCTGTTGGTTTTCATTAAAACATTGAATTTCACTTTTGAACCTTCCCTGTTGTCATTAAAATCTGTTACATTACAAACTGACACATGTCACAGAGTAATTTTCAGTAATTGCTTGCATCTTGATATTTGTTGACGACCTCGTTCTCCAAGCAGACTCATCCATTACACTCTGACAGCATTCCAGGTCCCTATATTTGCGTGTGAGTGGAGAAAAGATAGACGTTTTTCTAACGTTTAGAGAGAGAGAGAGAGAGAGAGAGAGAGAGAGAGAGAGATTACAGTTTCAACGTGTTACAACGTATTACAGTGTTACAACATACATACATACATACATACATACATACATACATACATACATACATACATATACAATATATACAAACAGGACAACAGAACGGTTTTTAAATTTATATTTTAAATACAGGTAGACTGTTACCATATTTTAGGTTGGGCTTCTTTGTGCTTAACATTATTTTGCTTACTTTTTATGCAATTTCCACTGATCATTTTCTTGTGTACTAAAGAGCAGTGATCTGTAATTTTCAAGCAGCTTGAAACCCTGATACCGTAAAGCGTAAAGCATACTTTATATAAGAAATATTTGATTACTATTTTTAAGCGCAATAACTGAGTCTTGAATAAGTTTCATGAAAGCAAGAGATCCACACTCACTAGTCTCCTACAACTAACCCTCGCAATTTAATACTCACTAGTCTCTTAATGTAATTGTTATTCGCCAAATAATTATACAAAATGTTTAAAACAAAAAATGATGTAAGAAAATCCAGATTGTACCTAACATTAACTCGAATAAATCAGTTGAATTTGGCTACTCACCCCTTACTGCACTTGTACTACATATCATTTAATCCAAAAGAGATTGTGAGTGTGAAACAAAATAAAACGCTAGAGAACATCTGTAGTGGCTTCTTGGTCTGTTTCTGGTTGTATTGGATCTTGCGCAGAGTTAAAGAGCTGAAATATGTTGTGGGGGAGCGATGTTGTCAGACCTTTTGGTGAGTAAGATTGATCACACGCAGGTTTCCATGCCTCTTTGTTTAGTGTATAAGCACTAAAACTGCAAGCGGTCAGGCACGGTCTTTCAATTCACGTTTTAAATATGCCACACACGCAGGATGTTTAAAAGTGGTCCTTACTATGTAATCCCTATGCAATATTGCACTTTGTTATTGAATCATATAACGCTACAATACTGTAGATACAATACATCCTTAACAACGTTCACATGACGTTGTTTGTGTTATCTATATATAGTAATATATATATATACTATAGTAAAAGAACAAATTAAGTGGACCACAAAAAAGACACACTAACATTTTTGTTAAAATTACGTTGCGTCTGTATGTAGTAATTGCAGTTAGCAGTCTATGTAAAATATGTAGAGCATCCTCCAGCCAGAGAATCCCACCGTACGACGGCATGAAAAGAAGACATATTACGAGTTTGATCATAAAACGAGTTGCATCAAGAGTCAGTCTTTGCTATAAGCGTGCCTGACGTTTTTTCTTCATCATTTAAGGACTTTACGCGTTCACAAGCGCTTATCCCGACTTTCTTCGTGCACATATTTCCTAGCTCGAGCACCGGGGACCAGCAGCGTCATGGCCGCCGGATCAGCCGGGAATGCAAGATAAAGGCCTTCAAGAACTAACGGCTAACGTACACACAGCGAACACGAATGACGGTTCCCGACAATGCGGCGAGCCCATGTGACGGTTTCCGACAATGGACAGTCTAAGGCTTGTGAATTTATACGGATTGGTAATGAACATACTTAACTGCTCTCAATGCTATGCGACAATTCCCGTAAATTAGAAACGACTGAAACCCATCCAAGCCAGTTAAAAATAATTTAGTATCTTATCTATTATTATTATTATTATTATTATTATTATTATTATTATTATTATTGTTGTTGTTGTTGTTGTTATTATCTAACAATGATTGCTTTACGCTTATTGTGTGTATCCTGGACGCATTTTAATATTTAATTATGAAAAATGGCGAACTGTTCTGTCTTGGGTTGCTCACGCATTCAGTGACCAATACTTCCTACGCTTTGTAATAGGCAATATGGGCTGCAATGTTACATATTATTATAATAACTTAATTAGCACTTGATCTCTTATGTTCTTAATCTTGTTTCAGCGAAATTTTACCAATTGCACCGCATCGACCTGCAGTGTGTCCATAGTCTAGTGTATAATTAAGTTTCGTATGTGTATTAAAAATAATGTAATCTATGAGATAAACATCTCTTGTCTATCTATGCTTGCGATAGATTTAAATGTGCTACGGTGGACACACTGCCTGTGATCTAGGCTCTCCCAGTGGTACTGACCTTTCTGAATGCCAAGTTGATTTGTGGTTTCAGAACCGTCTTACGGAGCCCAAACGGCAGCCTCGTACAATCTAAGGAAGCCAAGAAAACCGTTGATAGATAGTTCCGTCTATCAATCCAAACTTGAATAGCCCTATCCTACAATAGTGTGATATTCTCAATTCACATTGCGCCATCATCAGCTTCCCCGTTGGCTCGCAACAACTGTCAGAACCGTGCTGTTACCTCTTTAGGACAAGAATCTTAGTAGCATCCCCAAGGCCAAATATTCAAGACTAGATTCAGTTGTCCACTGTCGGTGGATTGGCTTTTGCGGCTCTCAGCAGCAGGAGCACCTATCCAGTGATAACGTCGAATTCTTATTATTTTTATGTATTTATTTTCACATATGTTTTACATGCATACATATAGATCGGCAGAGTCTCACCCCATAATAAAGCACATGAACAAATTTTTTTTTTGTAAAACTTAAAAATTCATATTATCACATAAGTCCCAGATAGGTTAACATTAAATTATTATTGAGCTAAGATATCTTGATTACCTTGTGTTCACTAATATCCCAAATTAATATATTTTTCTATCCCAGGACCAAATAAAAAAGTTTGGTGTCTTTCTTTTTCATCTGGACTTTAAATACAATAAACTTGTCATTTCAAACACGTGTCATATTTTCATGCTGTCAGTAAGTATGTGTGGATATTAAAAAAAATAAATAATAAATAATAATAATAATAATAATAATTATATATATATTTTTTCTTTTTCTTTTTTCTTTTTTTTTCTTTTTTTCTTTTTAATAAAAGCGGTTTAAACATCTTACAATAAAATTCAACCAAATGACAACTTCTCTTAAAATGTAAACATTTACTTAGGCACAAACATTGAAAACACGTATATATACTGGAGTCTACGAAAAGCATATGCACGAGTGAGAATCTTCAAACTTTAAATGAATTATTATTATGATGTAGGAATCATACAAAAAAATAACATTTCATCTTACGTTTAAAACGCATCATGGATGCTTCTTTCTAGAGTCTTTGTTTGAGGCCCTACATGGGGGAAATGCCTGAGATGCTTCATTTCCTGACAAGCTCATAAATCAAACTCTTTCACGCAGCCTGACAGCACGAGACAATAGCAGGGACCACTGAACTAATAAAAGCCGGTCCGCATCCGCATTTTTATCTCTCTTTTTAATCTAGAGCACAAAGTGTGCCATAATCATATAGGCTACATATGTAAAATAGTGTATTATTATTATTATTATTATTATTATTATTATTATTGGTGGTGGTGGTGGTGGCGGGTGTAGTGGTGGTCCGCGATAAATGTCAACTTCTAATTTTAAGAAGTCAGGAGTACCCAGGTTTATTTCATCAAGCATTATTAGAACACTGATATCCGTCTCTAAAGATATAAACAGAGCACTAAGTTAAAATCTGGCTTTAATCTTTTAAAGCCAGATTTTTTTTGCATGATTTTGTCATCGTCTACTATTTGTAAATTTTTCTTGAGATTAATTTAGAATTATGTTAGGTGCATTTTTGTGTTAATAAGTTAGAATTATGTTACGTGCATGTTTTATATTATAATATACTTTTGTTTGAATTATAATTATTTGTTTGTTCTGAGGTATATTTTCTGAGTTGCTTTTATACTGATCATATAATTAAAATAATTATAATAAATGTATATTGTAATTATTATTGAATTTGTTCAGCTGGAGAAAAAAGCGTTTATAACATTTACAGCCACATGGGGCAGTAGTGGTTCAAACGGTTAAGGCTCCGGGTTACTGATAGGGGTTTCATGCCTCAGTACCGACAAACTGTCACTGTTGTGGCCTTGAACAAAGTTCTTAACCCTGTTTAGGGCGTTGTATGGACCCTGTGCCCTGACTCCAGCATACTAACTGGGATATATGAAAAATAATTTATCTGTTCTGCAAGGTGACATTAATTGAATTTTATTGAATGTTGCGTTTCGGGTGCTTTGTAAGTGGTAATTTGTAATGACGTCCTTTCCAATTTTGGAGACGAGAAGTTGAGGCTCCGAGATGAAGTAGTTCCAACTGATAATTTCCCATCCCTAACCAGTAAAATAAAAGAACACAAAATTCCTCCACGACTTTTTAATACAATTGGGGGTAGTCCTATTAACTATTACTTTCTTCCCTGTTCACAGAGTAATGTCAATATGGCTCTTACACTGTGAACAGTGTAAAATCCCTCTTCTTTACTTCGCTGGTTTAGTGTAATACAGTTCAATATGAAAAGATTAATTGGTTAAATACCAATTAACAACAAAACGTAAGTAACATTCTACAATTTATTTTTGAAAAACACAATGAAAAAGTAAATAAACATTGACATAACTAACTGCAGTTTTCCACACGCGGTGTAATAAAAACGCATAAAAAGGTACAAATCTGGCCATTAATAAAAACAAAAATGTGTCTGGGACCTAGCCTATTTGTACCTTTAACTTAAGGTGTTGTATTTAGAACTGATTTAAATAGTATTTTCTTGTTTGTTTGTTTACATTTTATGCTCTTCGGCAAGCTGTTGGCTCTATGCTTTTCGAGCTTTGTTATTTCACAAAGTATTATTTTTCTTTGCAATAATTTTTTTATACTCATGGCATAATTTGGTAATAAAATTTTCTCTTCGACTAATAAAGCGTCTCTCTCGCTTTCCTCCAAGTATTTTGGAATACAATTGTATTAAGATTCAGTGCACCCAGTCGAAAGGCTTTGGAATTTTTTATTTTTTTTTAACTTTAACTTTTTACTCCAATGTATCACATCAATAATCAATAGCCTAGTGAAAATTCAACATTACTAGTAGTTTGTCGTTTTCCTGCTTTAGCAATTTTACTGTGATCACAAAATATTTCAAAGGTTTGTTCCGAGTGGATGCTCTCTCTCTCTCTCTCTGGACAAAAATGGCGACTTAATAACCGTCGGTCACAATACAATGAACTACACTCAGAGGAATTTCTTCTAATCAGTAATTTAGTTAGACTGTCCGATAAGTGAAAACGATGCAGTTAATTATTTGCATGTCGTCTTACCTGACATTGGCATAGTTCACTAGTTCCAATATATATGGGCACCGGTCCTGGCTTCCACTTATCCGCGCAGTACATGATCTCTACCTTCTACCACAATTGTTTCTTCAGCCAGTGAGTAGGAGCCAGTGGGAGTGCTTACGTCATTATGATCGACTTAAGGTCGGAATTAGCAAAGCTGTAGCCTTTAACGACTACCTGTCAGCGCGACGCGCGTGGGGCTCAACACCCGGCAAAGGCAACTGGCTGACCCGGCTCACGTGACTGTCACTGCTCATTCATATCACTTGTGCGCCGCCTCCCGCGTAACTCCGCTGATTGAAGCCGGCGGAAGGCTGGCGGGTGGACCGTGGTTGTGGCTATATACAGTTTGAGCGTGACAGTAGGAGAGACGCTGCAATGCCAGAATGAATACATTCTTAGACTACTCAGTGATGAGCGGTGGCGACGGGAGTGGCGGGGGTTCGTGTTCCGTCAGTGCATTCCATGCAGATCACGGAACATTCCAGTCGTGTTCCGTCACGGTAAATAACTGCAACGGGAGCGAGCGGTTCTTGACGAGCAGAGCGTCACCGGACTCTGTTTCCAATCATTCACATAAAGCCGGTACACTGTCAATCGCCTATGGTGGCCATCCAACTTACGGGGCACAAACTTTTTGCACCAGTTATAATCACTACACCGTCAACCAGGATTCTGACACCACTGCAGGTTTAAGTCAGTGCGGTCCGCTAGTTTACTCTGGAAATACTGTCGAGTCCCATCATCGTCATCATCATTTTCGACACGGTTACTCAGGCAGTAGCGTTCGCTTACCTGGGCAACTCCAGTTTGCAGCTGCTGCGTATGGTCACGGTCAGGATCAGGCAAATTTGACGTTGTTGGCAAGTTGTTCAAACCCTCTCTCTTCACTGCACGCGTCACATTACAACCCGTGCTGTTCATCTCTATCTGATGGTGTGTCAACGACGCAGACGTTTGACTGGATGAAAGTTAAGCGGAATCCACCAAAAACAGGTGACTGGATGGAGTCTTACTAGCAAACTTACTAGCTTGACATTCACGTAAAGCTAAGAGTATTAATAGTGAACCAAAACTAACAATATTTAGGCCTGTTATTAATACTACCAGTGCTGAAGATGCCTGAATTGCTGTCTTTTATTCGTCTTTTTTTTCTCAGGGAAAGTAGGAGAGTATGGCTATGTCGGCCAGCCCAACACTGTTCGAACCAATTTTACCACCAAACAGCTGACAGAGCTCGAGAAGGAGTTTCACTTCAACAAGTATTTGACTCGCGCAAGGCGTGTAGAGATAGCTGCTGCTCTCCAGCTGAATGAGACTCAAGTGAAGATTTGGTTTCAGAATCGTCGCATGAAACAGAAGAAGCGCGAAAAAGAGGGTCTGCTGCCCAAAACTGAGCTGGCACCAGGGGACGGCCCTGAAAAGGCAGAAGTTTCATCCGAGCTTTCTTTCTCTGCACCGTCAACGCCATCTCCCGGCTCATCTGCAACTGATCCTTACTCCTCGGCCTAATGGCCTGTTGTCGTTTATGTTAAGTGGATAAGCATTTCAGCACCACAGAGCCACAATTGTGGTGGACGAATGGAACTAGGACTGCCCACCAGGCACTTTGTCTCTAAAAATAATGCACTACATGTGGGACTTGACAGTGTGTTATGCTCTATAGTAGGCAATCAAGGTAAAGATAATTAAGAGGCTAGTGCATTTTGGGACACAATAACTACAGTTGCCGCGTTAATGCAAATATATTAGCTGGGAATAGGTTACAGCACGCCTACCTCGTGTAGTCTAGAAAACAATGAACTATATAAACGTATGTTTAAGCTAAAGATAGAAAGACAGTGGTGCTGGGGGAGAGCCTTGTTTGGCTGAAAAGAAGCCTGCATTATACTACCTCGTCACATCAGCTCACTCTGTTTACTCGGCTGTTTACGCTGTCATGATTTTGCTGGTTAGTAAAAACGATGCATGACACTCATGTACAGGAAAACGGAAAAGTGTTTTTCACTGGGGTGTTGTTATTTTAAGCACCATAGAGGTGATGTGGGTTATGACGTCATGTGCGTTAAATAATCGAATCAAAATGTGTTGATTCGTGCACAACTCTGACAATGGTTTGAGCCGTAACATAAATGATATATTAACAATAATGTGAGCGTTGTAATGCGTTATCGTTCACGTAACTATTCATTTTTATAATTTTTCCTAATTGTGAGCGAATTAAAACGTGCTCTTTAACAAAGAAATGTGTATAATTGTTTATATGGTGATGTTGTCTGTCAGGAGTCTTTTTTTTTTCTTTTGGAAGAGTTTCAGTTTGTTTTTTCACTCTGTGTGTCCAGTATCTATTTTTTCTTTCTCTTGAAATTAATGAAACACAAACATCTTCTCGATGTAATGAGAAGTCGGAAAGCGCAAACTCGTGTTTCTCCGTCAAATATGTAGTTTATTAATAATTTTAAAACGGAAATTTTGGCTAATACCTATGGTATAAACAAATACAATCTGAAGTACAAACTAAGAAGTGACTAAAAATACTCAACATATCGATTGTATTATTATTATTATTAGTAGTAGTAGTAGTAGTAGTAGTAGTAGTAGAGGTAATCGACTCCTGAAAACCCCAATCAGCCCTGTTTCCCGTGTCATTTTGCAACCCAGTCCAGCTGAGTTTTATCAGTCAAGGATAATGACTTTACGTCATATATATGAAGAACTGTATTTATATTCTATCATGAATAAACAAAATAAACTTATTTTATTTTATTGTATTATGGCGTCTTTGTGCCATTCTTATTACCAGTCTGTCTGAACGGCGTCATTAAACGGAATGTACTCACATTAAGCAATATTTAAGTGCATTAGCGAATCCCACATTGTAATATAGTTCCCTTATTCCCACCATCCTATTTTCCTAAAGGAATCTGGCAATAATCTACACTTTTATGGCACCTTTAATGTTTTTTAATGCATCGATAACTTGCCAATACTGTCATCACCAGAAGGAACGTGCTCCCCAGTCCTTTTTAAATTCCCAGAGGAGGAATAATGGCATTCTGTGACTCCTTAATTCAGGAGAGCGAACGAGAGAGAGAGAGAGACAGAGAGAGAAGACAAAATGAGAAAAGTCTCATAGATTAACGCTTAAGTCATAAGAATAAAACATTTATAGAAGCCTTTAAGATAATTTAGGAGCACTGCAAATGCCGCCCAATGCCCCAAATACATTGCCATGTTAACAAAAGTAATCTCGCATTCAAATTGTATTTCAAAATGATAATGATATATACTATCATCCTTTGATATATCGTCTGATCTAACTATCGTGTTGTAAATAATTAATAATATTGGACATACACTACCGTTTAAAAGTTTGGGGTCAGTTGCACATTTCTTTGTTTTTGTTTAGTGATTTATTTTCTACATTCTACAACAATACTGGGGATTTCAAAACTATAAAATAACA
>JAQMYK010000023.1:17228231-17240118 GCA_030014345.1 Clarias buthupogon | reverse complement strand
TGTGTGTGTGTGTGTGTGTGTGTGTGTGTGTGTGTGTGTGTGTGTGTGTGTGTGTGTGCGTGTGTGTGCGTGTGTGTTTGTGTGTGCTGTTTTATCCACAATCAAATACTTTAACAAAATCCAGGGTCTCTGTACTTAATGAGAATCAGAGCAATTAAAAATATGTTAACTGAGAAATGTATCATACCAGTATCTACTGAGCCATTGCAGGGTTAGATAGTGTACATACAAAGTAATGCAATAATGTCAGTACCATCAACTGAATGTTGCTTTTCAGCTAGTTATGAATACTATATTAATTAAGATGGCTCAAGACTTTTGCACAGTACTCTACTTGTGACAAATGAAAGCTAGTTTTAAACCAATTAACTATTCATCTAAATTTAAATGATATAGTTCTTTTAACAATGGACATTGTCACAAATTTACCAACATTTGGTTATGGATTTAAAATGAGAAAGCCAAAAGCAAAAGTGGCAGGAAAAAAAACCTTGAGAGGAAACAAACTCTGAACAGTATCCAAAATTGCCCATTTACCTAACACTCTATTCCCATAAAACTTCCAGATTGACGATGCTTTCAATTTTCAAGGGTTGTACCAAATGGGTCTTCTCCTACAGCAATATTCATAATTTTAGGTACTAACAAAAGGGCCTGCAGCATCTTAGCAACATCTGAAAAAAAGCTTTGTAGTAATATTATCTAGAAGAGTTTCAGATGCATGACTGGAATATATAATCACATCAATGCCATTTACTGCTGCACATGATGAAACAGAAAGGCCACCCAGAGACATTATCTTATCAAGAGCGACTTACATTTTTATCTCATTATACATCTGAGCAGTTGAGGGCCTTGCTCAAGGGCCCAACAGTAGCAGCTTGGTGGTTGTGGGGTTTGAACATGGGACCTTCCGAACCGTAGTCCAATGCCTTAACCACTGAGCTACCCCTGGCCCCTATTACTGAGATATGTGCCTCAGTATGTGTTTGTTGTGCCACTGTAAAAAATTTTATTTGAGTTTTAACAAGCTTGCATTTGGCTCAAGCCCATAAACTGCTGATCTCCTGGGGTTTTCACTCCCAGCAGTCTCCAATAATAATAATAAATTATTATTGCGGAATACAGAAAAAAAGCCATGATACAGCTTATTATATAGCAATTATACAGTAAATTTTAGCAACATCAGTAATAATAGTTCAAAGAATTGAAGTTTGAGTGTGGTCTGTAGAATTTAATGTTTAGCAACATCCATGGTACAAGTACTCCTGTCTTGTCAGAATTAAGCAGATGACCATTAATAAGCATCCAGTACCTAATGTCCTTCCAGTCCTCAACTTTATTAAGCTGGTGACTATGGCTTTGTCAAGCTGTGTGTCATCAGAATAACAATGGAATCTAATACGATGTTCATGAATTATGTCACCCAGAAGAAGCATGTAGAGAGAAAATTTCAGTGGACCCTAAAACCGAAGCCTGTGGGACACCAAACTTCACTTAAATACACGTGAAATAGTCACGATTTGCATCTACAAACTGATAACAATCAATCAAATAGGATCTACGTAAGTCAGCAGAGGGCTGTTCCTTCAACTACTACAACACTGTCTAATCCTATCTTCTTAATTTTTTTTTATTATGTGCATGTTTCCATGATGGTCTTATTCATAAATTTTTTTGCTGGTATTAAATAAGAATTTTGTATTATTTTTATTTTCTTAAAGACTGGCTGCATTTTTCCAGCAGCAGTAAGAGCTTTATTATGGCCCTCAGTAGACTCTTCTAACATGTTTGAATTTGAAGTTTAGTTTGATGCCATTTAAGTTGAGTAGGTGGTCTCTTGTGCTTGTGTGTTCATTGCACTGGTATTTTAAGGTTAAGTGGAGCTGCCTTATCTAGAGGTCAGAAAAATATTGACTGTAAATACAATAAATACAATAAATACAAGTCACCAGGTGTTTTTGCACATATGTTTAAGCACAACTGTAAGTACTTACTGCTCTCTCTCTTTTGTTCATGCTGGGATGCCTTCTGCTGCTAGTGTTATATATAGTTCCACTCTGCACTCTGAACCATTATGTGACATTATGCTCCTTTCTCTGTCCCTCTCTTTGTCTCACTCTCTCTCATGTGAACCACATATTCACTTCTGAGATACCAGTGATTCTGACCCTGTAGCTCTCTGACTTAATGCAACTCTTTTGCATGACTGTCCTGTTCACCCAGATGAAGTTGAGTTCACTTTTGAGTCTGCTTCTTCTCAGGGTTTTCTTCTTTCCCTCTGGAAGTAGCAGATTAGAATGGAGGATAATGGATCGAGCACTAGGTTTGTGGTAGATCTGTCACCTCCGGATGGAACGGCCATCTGCCTGTTTGCGAGTAATAACAGTTATACACCTCCTATAAACCTATAAACTCCAAACAGTTTGAAGCATGTCTATGTGAATGCATGTCTATGAATGGTCAGGAGTCTGCAATCACAGTCATGGATCAGTAGTTGGGTTCCAGGATTATTGAGACAAAGAACAATGGCATGCATAGCTGCTTAAACCAATCTCTCAGTTTCTTTTGCTGTAGATGATTTTTGCTGACTGGTTAAACTCTGGTGCTTAGCACAATAGTCTTAAGTTTTAAGCAGCACAGCGTTGCTCATCTTGATGTAATTGTACTGTTTTATTTATTTATACTCCATTTTTAGTAATACTTCTCATTTTACCTAACAAAAATAACTTAAATGAGGATATGTTTTTTTTTTTTTTTTTTTTTAAATAAAGACTAGAACATGCTTCTGTAAATAACTCTGGATTAGGGTAAAATCCAAAATGTTGTAAAAGTACTTAAAGAGTATTATTCACATAATTATTGTAAAACTGCCTTTGGCTGTTTTTTAAAGTGTATATTCAATTCACTTAAATTTTATTTATATAGCTCCTTTAACAATGGTAAGTTTTACATAATCAACAACAGGAAATAATGGAAATGAGTTCAAAATGTGTGAGGAAATACTGTATATATAAATTAAAATGATCAGATTATTCCTGGCGACGGTGGCAGGGAAAAACTCCCTGAGATGACAATGGGGATATAGTATAGCATTGCACTAATCTAGGCAATTTTATTTTTAGATTTGTATCAGTAGATCTAAATTGGCAATTAGATATGACTTTTTTTTTTTCTGACATGACGATTAGTTTACAAATATATGCAGCTTAATAAATGAGGCAAATTGTGTTTTAGATGCCATGAGTTCTCAAGTTTAAATGAGCAAAACAATTAATGACTAAATACAAACTTAATTATGCATACTTATAGCTCTAAATTTTAAAGGACTAGAGAGTGTGTATGCATGAATATGGCACTACAAAGCAGGCATAATCCAATAAATATAAACTACCATGGCCTGAATTAGTGGGTAATGACTCAATTAACTTTTGTTTTTGCACAAAGGAGATTTGGCCGCATAAATTAGCAGCTGCTCATTGGCGAAGTGTCATGGCCTAAGGACAGCTTACAAATACTGTGTCCAGTCCTGTCAGTAGGTGACAGTGCAATATAGACGTCCAGCCAGACTTTGTGTTTGTGCAGAACAGACCGGTGTCGCTCACGCAGTGACAGTGGGAAGGCTGAGAGCCCCTGGGACAGCAGGCTGACGATGCCCTGAAAAGGTCAACTTGACACGGGCAAGCATCCCATCGACCTAGCCTCCGTCGGGCCATCGAAAAATCAGATAAAACTTAAGGCCACTCATCGATCCTCAGATATGCTCAAATCAAGAGTGAGAGAGAAAGAGAGAGAGAGAGAGGTAGAGCGAGAGAGAGAGAGGGAGAGAGAGAGAGAGAGAGGTGAATCGAGATGAAATGGAAAACTTTGCAAAATAGTATTATGCTATGAAGAAAATGTTGTTGGGGAACAACTTCAACTTCCAATGTATTTATATAGTACAAAAACAACAACTGTCAGGTTTCACAATGTAAAACAAAACATAAATACAAACATTAAAAAGAAATCTTTATAATCATTAATCATTATTATTGTCTGATGTTTTTATGCATAAGACAAAACTATGTACATATTTAGATACATGTGCAATATTTAAAGGTTAAAACCGCTCTGACCCCCATCCCACCCTTAATTTTCTACTAAACGTTTCTATTAAAAGTTGCACAAACTAATGAATACTTAATATAAAGTTCACCAGAATGTCTGTATGAATATCGATATCTATTGAAGAGTAATATCTTTCATGCTGCTGCTGTCCATTTCCTTAATCTAAATCTCCTTCTTAGTAAGAGAACCATTTGTTCTTTTTAATTTTGCATTATTTGGGAAACACAATTAAACTTTTCTGTTTCCTTCGATTATATCTTGAAACTGCTTGATTTATGCTATGCTGTACTGGCTGTGGATGTGTTGTTACAAAAAAGTTACAGATCTCTCTCTCCTCCATGGGTGTGAGTATATCACTCTTCTGCATTATAATATATTGGGTTTTTTTTGTGACCAGTTGTACTTTTTTTCATCTTCTTCTTTCCTCTAGTACTGCACTTTGCTCTACCACAATGTCCTCCATTTTGGCAGAACTCCTCAGTGTCTCATCAGCCTCTGGTTTACTAGTAACTCTAGCATTTCCTTTGTCTGTGATGTTACCTGCAGTACAGATAGTGCTGGCTCAGGAGTTGCAAACCATTTGTGGTGCTGTGTGAAAGGTTGTTTCCACCTGAACCCACTGGATATGCGACAAAACATTGACACTGCCACAAAGGCATTCCAGAGAATGGACATATCTTAAAAGTATAAAGAGCATTTTGATTCATTCACATTTTCCACATTTCAAACACATTTCCATAATTTCCGTTTGATTGTGTAAAGCTGCTTTGTGACAATGACCAGTGTTAAAAGCGCTATACAAATTTAATTGAATTAAAAGCTCTCATAGCTCTATCATATCTATCAAAATATCATAGCTCTTAAAACCCAGAGCATTTTAGACATGTTTTGTTTTGTGTATGTGTTTTTTATATATATAAACATATATAGGGCTCAGGATTGGACAGTATAGAGTGACATATCTTTTTATTCAGCACAAAATAGGCAATATGATGAACTGTTTAACCAACTATACAAATATAATTGAGCAAAAAATAAGAAAGAAAGGTGTGAATGTGTGTATGTGTGTGTGCCCTGCGATGGATTGGCACCCTGTCCAGGGTGTACCCTGCCTCGTGCCCGAAGCTTCCTGGGATAGGCTCCAGGTCCCCGCGACCCTGATCACAGGATAAAGTGGTATAGAAGATGAATGAATGAATGAATAAGAAAGAAAGAAAGAAAGAAAGGGTCATAGAGAAATAGCACAGGTACACTTAAGCATGTGTTTTTATTGTTATTTTCAGTTGCTTCTGTGACCAAAATTGCTGTGACTCTCATTTCCAATATTCATATTTCAGTAAAGTAGGGATAAAATTTACACGTTATAAATGTAGTGATAAATTTTGTTCTACCTGAAATATCCAAAAACCCAAATAAACAGTATGAAACCTCACCATTAACACATACACCAGTAAGACTTCCATATAACACACACATATACAGTGGGGGAAAGGTAGCTTTTATACACATATCACATTGTTGTTAGGAGCACCTTCTTAAATCAATATGTGTACCACTAGAGCACATAACCAGTCTGTGAGAGGCAGAATTATTGTTGGTTAATAGGGGGATCAAATACTTATTTCCCTCATTGAAATGCAACTTAATTCACAACATTTGTATCATGTGCTTTTTCTGGATTTTTGGTTGATATTCTGTCTCAATCCTTTACCATAAACCTATAATAAAAATTATAGACCCTTAATTGTAAGTGGGCAAACATACTAAACATTGCACATTATATGATCATGTTGTTAAGTAAATATCTACCGTAATTAGCAAGCATAGTGACATGGTGTGTGTTATTCCTGATGACTCCATGAAAGGAAGACTAAAAGCGTTAGCTCAGCATTTATGTGTGGTGTGCAATGTGTAATTTGTAAACCATGAAGTGCACAAAGGGAAAAGCGATCCAACTAGTGTACAGGGGGGGAGTCTCGAAATATAAAAAAGTATATAATTATATTTTGCAGTACAGTAAAATTCTTTTCTGGCACCAATGGAGCACAGGGGGTTAAGGTCCTTGTTCAAGGGCCAAGCAGTGGCAGTTGGTAGTGCTGGGCTTGACCCCTTAACCATTTGAAATGTCAAATGCAGCACGGTTGAGAACTGGTTAGCAGTGTGGCCTCGCACTTCGATTTCTGCCTTGGGTCTGTGTTTGTGGAGTTTGCATGTTCTCTCCGTGCTTGGTGTTATTTTTCCAGTTCTTGTCCTTGCCTGGGTACTGATCCTATGTTTGTTTTGTTCATGTTTTTCTTTTTCTCATAGAAATAATATTTTTGTTATAGTCTTTTTAAGTGCATTTATCCTGTGTCTGCAGTATAGTTTATGTAATTCTTTAATTGTTAGACGTGCATTAAAAGTTATGTAAATTATAATAAGTAAATGTGTTTAATGCATTGTACAGTACCATACCTAAACTATGATTAAGCCCTGCCTCTAGGATTGGCTCACTTTTCACACTTACAAGATGCATGAGAGGGGTGCTGGGCATTGTCTGTGACCAGCAAGAACAACATGGTGACTCCAAATATCAGTGAGTAATAGAATCTGATATGTAGACATTTACACATGGCTGGAGAAAACCAAACAGACATAAACTCTACAAACTGTACACATCCTTTAAACTAGTAACGATCAAACCACTCATTAGGAATCATAACATTGACCCCTGATAACTCTCTAATTCTAGGCCAATCTTAAATATCATCTTTATAATTAAGATCTCAACAGACATGTTCATATTTACATAGGAACATTACTATGAAAAGTATTAGTCAGGATTTAGGCCTCATCACACGTCTGAGGTTTGACGGTGTCTAAATAACTCAATTGGTTGATGATTATGAGTTGATTGGTTGCTTTACATTTCAGTCTGTGTTTCCTTCTGACTCTCCCTTTTAATTATGACGACATAGTTAGTCCTGCGGAGTCCCTGCTTGCACTCTGCACTAAATATACATCCACTTTATACATTGTGTAAAAGTGACCATACCTAACTGCCATCTCTCCTTCTCTTCTGCTCTATACTCTTCTCTCTCTACTCCTCTCTCTCCCCCTGTCTCTTTCCCTCTCCCTCTCTCTCTGTCAAGCTATAGATGTTGCTCCTGAGCAGCCAGTTATCCAGACTAGAGCTGTAATCGGGCCTTAAAAGTTAGGCCCGACAGGGCCCGAGCCCGATAGAGTCCGGCCCGAGCCCGACAAGTACATTTTGATTGACAGCCTTTTAAAAGCCCAACCCGTTTACAGCCCAACATTATTCAAATGTGCGCAAGCACACTGCTCTTTTGCCTTTGGTCAAGAATGAGTAATGTATACATGTTTTAACATAATTTATTTATGACTAATGTATACAGGCAACTTGGAAGTTTGAACAAAAAATAAAAAAGCCCTCTGTAACATTTCAGCACTCTAAATAAGTGCAGGCATACACTTACCCTATAAATAGGCCAACAATAGTCCCATAAAAATAAGTATATCTTTACAAATTAAATTAAGATAAACTCAAAATTAAGATGTGTATTTGGCAATAACGAAATTAATATAAAGGCTCTGCGGGATTTGCTTCGCCAATTCCCTTTTTCGCATTTCTCTCGCGCTAATCGAAATGCATCACGTGACCGCTCATTTACCGTGCAAGCCCGAGCCCAGCCCGAGCCCGTGTAAAATTATATTAATTAAGCCCGAACCCGACCGAACCCGTCGGGTCCTGTCGAGAAGAGCTTTCTTTTAGAAAGCAAAAAAAGTTATGGAGCAGGCTTCCAATTTATTAATTTATTTTTTTCCTTAGATAAAGCAGGAAACGTTGGGGACTCGTGCGCATATCCTTTTTTGGTGGACTGGTATGTTTGGATGCTGTGCACTGGTGGCTCAGTGGTAGGTGTTTCGCCTGCCATGCGGAAGGCCCGGGTTCGATTCCCAGCCAGTGCCCAAATCCCCCAGCCACTGGATACAGTGTCGGTCCCAAGCCCGGATAAATTGGGAGGGTTGCGTCAGGAAGGGCATCCGGCATAAAACCTGTGCCAAGTTGTTGTTGTGCGGACTGGGTATTCCGCTGTGGCGACCCCTTGCCGGGAGCAGCCGAAAGACCAACAACAACTTCTACCATTCTCATGAGCTGACACAGGTTTGTTCACAAAGAAGTTACTAGATGTTTTACTTCCCAGGGAGCCTTCATGTCTGTGTTACCTTCTGGTTCTTCCTTTACACTTCTGAGTCAAACAGCCCAATTTCTTCCACTAAGGTAGAAGAGAAAATGTTATCATACACTTGTATGTATGACAAGTACAACACCATTAGTGGAACAGAAAAGGTATTTTGTTGCAGTGAATTGCTCACCCTCATTTACTTGGCCATTGGAACTGATAACCTTGTCAAAGCAAGGATAATGCAACACTCTTTTGTGACTCCCAGTGACCCAAAACCCATAGAAATCAGTCACATATTTTGTCTCATGATGAAGGGCTGCCTCTTATGGAAGTAAATGACCTATGATAGAAAACAGTATTGAACAAGAGAGCAAACAAACATGGACCAAGGACACTGCTAGTGAGCAAGAGACATTGATTCATATATTTTTTTCACATTACTGAAACAACACCACCATAAACCTCCGATTCCCCTACCACATCTGCTTCAAAGCCCGGACTCTGTGTTCCTGTTGCTCTCAACAGAATCTTCACTGTACACAACAGCTCGCTTTATAAGATATTAAAGCTTGAAAAAATTAAGAGTTGTTGCTTTGTTTTCTTGGCTCATTTCTAGGCTACATATTTGCCTGCTAACATAATTTACAAGATAAGCTAAACATGAACAAAAAGCTATAAATGTGCATTAAACATCAGACGCGAGTAACATAAAAACTGAAATCATTAAAAAAAAATTTACATGCCTGCAGGATTACAGTAAGTGTGTATTAATGATCTCATTTGGGCGTGCATGGCGGTAGAGAAATGCAATAGAGTAAAAAAAATACTTTTACTTTTTTCATTTGATGAATGTCTGGACTGTGTTTTATCTTAAAGTTGTGTTTATTTTGTGTTTCATGTGTCATTGGATGCTTTTTTGCCTACAATTTTAAAACTTCTTTAAAAAAAAGTATTACCCCTGTTTATGGAATCTAGGTTTATTGATTTGTGGTACAGTAGCAGCCAAAAGTATTGAGACAAAAGTGAATGCAATGTTTTACATTTACAATGGTTTTAAACAACAACAATTAAGATAATAAAATGTTAAAATAATTTATTATTTCATGCAATGAAATTGCTAAACAAGAGTCAGTATTTAGTATAAAGCACTAAATGCAGCTGAGCATAGAATAAAAAACAATTGGTTTCATCTGCAGTACTCTGGTGTCACTTTTTCAATCCATGCCTGCTTAAATACTTCCTGAAGATCATGTACAGTAATTTGCCACAGAAGTTAACAATTTACTTGAGAATTCTAGGGTTTTAGCTGTTTTTGTGGGGAGGTGCACACTCCAGCATTTTAGAGTAAAACCATATAATTATTTGTTTCATCTAGTAACTAAATCAGCTGATTCTAATTAGCACAGTTCTTCAGTCAGATATAATCAAACTAATTATTGACATCACCTGTTCTGAGCACAGGGAGAACAATAACACAAGACATGCTGTATCAATACTTTTGGCCTCAACAGGTTAGTGTAGTTCCTTAGTGTAATACCATCACACAACACTTCATTAAGCTGGTTCATCACCTATTAGCTTATTATCTTCACTAAAAAAAACTGCGAAAAAACTGCAGTGGAAATTTGAATTCATTTATTCAAAATCTTTATTCTAAATAAATATGAGAGGCGTTCATATTTCTTGATAAGATATTTGATAAGTTGGGTCAGGGGTTTTGATTTGGCCTGTGTGAAAAACAGTGTGTCAATATACTGCATACTACCAACTGTTCATGATCATCTGACCATTAGAACTCACCATTGCGTTCACCAGCAGAGAATCAGGAGCCACTGGTAACTAAAACAACATGGAAAATCCTGTTAACACATCTTACATCATTTATACCCACAGGGAGGTTGACTTCAGATCCTCACTGCTAAGTTTCCCTCCCCAAAGAATGACCCACACAATTAGCTTTACTGACGTTACATTCAGTCTGTATTAGTTACATGTACATTACTGCATAGTGACATTCTTTATTCTTCGCAAATCCCAGCCTCTTGTTAGTAGGCTGAGGTCAGAGCACAGGGTCAGCCATTATACGGCGCCCATGGAGCAGACAGGGTTAAGGGCCTTGCTCAAGGGCCCAATAGTGGCAACCTGGCAGAGCTGGGGCTTAAACTGCCAACCTTCTGATCAGTAACTCAGAGCCTTAACCCAGTAAGCCACTGCTCGGTCTGACTGAGAGGAGACTCTAGGACTATCAGGTGTTTCATCTCTAATCTGAGATGTTGAATACATAAAAATAATTAAATCTTGCTTTGACTGCCAGTGAGGATAATCTCCCGAGCCCCATATGGTTCTATGTTGTGTCCCTGCTGTTTCCTCTCTAACCTGTTGTCCCTGCTGTTTCCTCTCTAATTCTGAGAGTGCTTTACTAACTTGTTTGCTGATCGTTTGTTGCTCCCCTGGAATTCTACATCAGCCAACATTAGTGCCATGTGTCCCTGTGCTCTCTCAGAAGTGGTGATTAATCAACTTTAACCTTATCTCACAATTCCACCCATCCATCCATCCATCCATCGAGGAACCTTTGTAGTCCAACTAGAGAGGTTCCTAGATAGACTACAGAGGTTCCTAGAGGGATGGATGGAACCACTCTAGGAACCTCTGTAGTCCAGCTACAGTAGGAACCTCTTATCTTCACCTAAGGAAATGCGAGGGCAAATACTGTAACTTCAGTGGAAATTTGAATTCATTGAATTGAATTAATCTCAGAAGTGATGATTAATCAACTTTAACCTTATCTCATAATTCCATCCATGCATCCATCTACGAACCTCTGTAGTCCAACTAGAGATTGTGGAGGCAAATGGTAATTACCATTGTATTTAACCCATTTTGTGACTGTGGTAGGAATTCCAGTCAATACTCAGTTGTGCATTCACACACTACAGGCAATTTGGGAACAACAATTAGTCTAATCTGCCTGTCTTTGGACTGTGGGATTAAACCGGTGAACCTGGATGAAAACCCACCAAGCACGGGGAGAATATGCAAACTCCATGTACACAGATCCCGAGGATTCCGACCCAATGGCCAAACCCCAGTGACTGGATACAGTGCTGTTTCCAAACCTGGATAAAATGGGAGTGTTGTGTCAGGAAGGGCATCCGGGAATTCATAAAACCTGTGCCAAGATAGCATGTGCGGATCAAATGGTTCTCTGTGACGACCCCTCGACGGGAGCAGCTAAAAGTTAACAACAAGTAATAAATTAGGTTTGCTTTTCTTTCCTTTCACTCATGAAGCAGATAAAGATTGGAAAGTGAGGAAACGTGGAGACATAATGATGGATGAGAAGAACCTGGAACTCGAGTAAAGGAAGAGCACACATTCGGTGTTGGTTTGCGACATCTAGCGGTCAGTGTGGGAAAAACAGACGGGGTGAAATAAGCACACACACACACACACACACACTAAGGCTACGTTTACACTGCAGGTCTCGATGCCTAATTCTGATTTGTTGCCTAAATCTGATTTTTTTGACCGTCTGTTTACACGTTCTTTTAACTATGACTTATATCCGATTCACGTGTTTACACTTGCCA
>JAQMYK010000023.1:17129775-17146022 GCA_030014345.1 Clarias buthupogon | reverse complement strand
TGTAGAATGTAGAAAATAAATCACTAAACAAAAACAAAGAAATTTGCAAGTGACCCCAAACTTTTGAACAGTAGTGTGTATATATAAATGTATTAGTATATAAATATATATAAAACAGAAATATAAAACAGAAATCCTCAGTGGGTGGTGTTTGCACAGGAAGTCCCGTCACATGCGTGTCACAGGCGTTCCACAATGAATGTAACAGTAGGCAGCGCCATCATTAATTGTCATACAGTACTGTGCTGAACCAGTACGCACGAGTCATCAACTTTAAGTCATACTGTAAGCATGTCACAGCCGTTCTTCATCGAGGTAACAGTCGTTAGCATCATCAGTTTTTAAAGAGAAAAATTACACCTAAAAAACACCTAAAAAACAATACTGTGGTCGTGTCACAGACATCCGTCACTGGATGTAACAGTGGGAAGAATTATGGGGTGAAAACATTTGAGCATCGTGAGAAGTGGCAGCAAGTTGTCTGCACACCCCATTCGCAAGTAATGGTAGCACTCAGCTGTTGCGTACGTCAGGCCGAACCCATAGCCACTGAAACCCTGGATCAGACGACAGAGCGTCGACAGCGACGCCACATACGACAAGCAAATGAAACCCCTGGCCAAACTGCGACACCTCTACAGCAATGGCGCATTCAACAGGCAGAAGTAGGGGCTGCCAAAACATTGGAGCAGCATGAGGAGCAGCAGCGAGTTGACCGCACAGACCGCACACTCTATCAGCAGGTAATAATAGCACGCATGCATTCAGGATCTGCATGCCGGAGCTGCGGGTAACCTCTAGTGACAAAGCAGGTGTTTGGAGGGTTTTGTTAAATGTATTAAAAATAAACACTGAAATATCCCATTTACACAAGGAATCAGAGCCATCATTTAGTACTTGTTTAAAACTCCTCTGGTAGTAATGACAGTCTCAAGTCTGCTTGTGAAGCTTGGCACAGCTTTCAGTTAAATTTGTTGGGTTCCTGGCACAGACTTGAAACAAATGTTCAAACATTTCATTATTTTAGAAGAAGTTATAAAATAATTGGCTAAAGCCACGCGAGGATGACTGTGTTGCAAAGTGATAATATTTATTCAACCTTTTATTAAATTTAATTCACTATTGGCAGTGGGTTATTCTAAACCTTAAGAGATTCAGCTGATGTATGCTGGTATTATACATATGTATGTGTCAGAGAATTTAACAGAAATAATACTAATAATGAAAAAAGGATTGACATGTTTGAGACACAGAATTGGTCTCAAAAAGGGCTCAGCTTAAGAATAATGAAACGTGCATTTATATGAAATAAAAACTTTAAATGTTTACCAACTTGCTTTCTAAAAAGCGTGGTATATTAAAAGTTTCATTCATTTTAAACAGAATTATTTTTTTTAATCCGGTCCGTTTAGTAGGCCTCTGTAAACACGCTTTTACAATAAAATGGTTAATTATGAGGTTTACAAATGTCAATTTCCCCGCAATTTAGAGAAGTTCTGGTTTCTTTGCTTATTCTCAACCCTGACATGAGATGGGAAGAATTCTCTAGGTTAACCTTGTTTTATTTGTTTGTTTGTTTGTTTTTAAATCTGCTCCCATTAGGGGTTGAGCTTGTGCTGTTTTCAATATATAGTGGTACGTAAGCATAACAAACGCTTAGATTTTTTGTCTTAAGTACTGAAATTTTGTCTCGGCATATCAAGCATTTTTGGCATATGAGCAAACAAACTGGGCCAAACTGAATGCCATCGTTTGCATAAGCGAAAAGCCGAGCAAAGTGAGTTTATATACTTTTTGTGAGGATTTTTATTTTTTGCAATTTGTGTAAGATTTAGTGAAGACCTAACACCATGTTGTCTTTTCTAAATGTTCTAATTGTTTTTATATGTAAAAATATGATTATATATTAAATTGGTAATATTTTAGGTGTGTACAACTGATTACCTGTTTACATTTTTCATATGGGAAAATACAGTTCACAATATTAAATTTCACAGTAAGAACTCGCCTTGATGTACTACAGTACAGTGTTTGATTTTATAAAAGTATCTTTTAAAGACCACCATATATAATCCACATGGCGTGTCTTTTAGTCCGATTTTGAAAATGGCAGTCCGAAACTGAAGCATCATTTCTTTACACTTTAGTCTGAAATACAAGTGCGAACAGACGGAGAAGAGCACAATGCAAGCGAACCGGGTTAGTGGGTCAAACTGCTGAGGGAGTGCCCGGAAGTGGCGTCAGAGTTGTTCACGTCAAGCATATGTATATTATTGTTATTATTATTGTTATTATTACTACTATTATTATTATTATTAATTCACGTCAAAAATAATTTCCATGGGATTTTAAATACTGTGTCGGATTTTCTGTATTAAATGTACATGACGCTCACACAGATCTCCGGAGTCTCTCATTAACTTCTGGAAAATTCTCTTCAGTTCACGAGCGCTACACAATAAACGCATTTGATTGGCTGTAAAAATGACAGTTGAGACAAATCAGCCAATCAGAGCGTGTTGCTATGGAGAGTGTGTGCGAGCTCACGGTCACGGTCATACAAATAAACAGTTGTCTCCTCGTCGCGCTTTTGTCAGGAAGTTTGAGCCACGTTCTTGTCAGGATGTCGTGAAAACGAGTGTCGCACTCTCGTATCTCACCGATGAGATGAGATAAGATGGAGATGAGCGAAGCGCATTGAGGAAGTTAGCCGGTGCGGTGTGTGTGCTAGCAGCTAGCCGTCAGTTAGGGAACAGTTTCGCCTGGGCCGGTCCCTTTGTCTCCTCACAGAGAGAGAGGCAGCGTGTGCTCTTTTGTTCGAGCAGTGTGTGCGAGAGAGAGAGAGAGAGAGAGAGAGAGTGTGTGTCTGTTAGTCGAAGCTTTGTTAAACGAGTCACCATGCAGAACACGAAGAAGTGTCTGATGGACGGTCTAATCCACCTCACGATCCTGCTGGGTTTGATCCGGGTCCGGGTGGAGATCGGGTCTGACCCGGACTCGCGGTTAATAGAGATCGACGGAGGGCCGAGCTCGGCGTTTGTACAGACCCCGTTTCACCGTTACCGGGACGTCGCGGCGGGTCATCACGTGCACCCGAAATGTCCCGAGCTCGAGGAGTACCTCACGAGCCGCAGGCTGCTGAACGAAGTGCGCGCGCTCGGCTCGCCGGTCCGGTTCCCCCCCACGCGGCTCAGCGCGTGGCTCGTGCACCGGGTGTCTGACGGTGCGGAACCGGCGGAGCCTCAGGAGGAGCACGGAGTCTCCGCTGACGGAACCCGTGCGGTGAGTTAATCCGTCCGTCTCTCTCTCTCTCGGGTCAGACGGTGAGCTCTTTATAATCCCCTCTTCAGAGGTCACCTGATGCTCGTTAGACGTTAAACTTGGTGCTGGACGTGTAGGAACAAATACACGCTTTGGTTAGATCGAGGCCTGGCTCATCTCGGTCACATGGCTTCCAGGAGTTTATTGTTTGATTATTGGAGACAAACATGTCCTCCTGAGCATTACTGTGGAGATCTCTGGCTCAGTTTAAACTCCTGGGCGAAGAGCTTCACACCTGTTGGACCTGTTAGATTTTAGATGCGATTACACACTGTTTATATTAACTTATGAACTACTAGGCCCTCATGAACCAATGTTTCTGATCTCTCATAATTTATTAAAGCTGCTTTCTGTTCACCTCCACACACACATCAAAGTCATATCCAGTGTCTAATCTTCTGAACAAAAAACTGAAATAAAAATTTAATGAGCTGTAAAGTGATTTTGTTGTAGTTGTGTTGTTCTGCATCGTGCCATAGAAAGAAAGTGAAACTGATTTGCTATTGAGATTCTTAACCCAATTCTCTTCTGTATTCCTTTACACTGCATGTGATTGATATGACAAGACCAATGACCATTTGGTATGAAACATTTGGGGAGACAACTTGATCCTTCTGCACGGCCTCTGTCCTACAGCTGTGGTGCTGCGCACGCTGCTACTCATTTTCTAAACAGAAATGTGTGTTCCTAACTTTTTTTTTTGTGCCCCACATGAACATTAACGCTCTGATGTTTTGTTCTTCCTCTTCTTCCTCTTCTGCCTGTTTCTAGGAGGCGGTTTTGGCACAAGAAGAAGAGGAAATTGCGAAAGACAACGAGGAAGGAATTCATCTCGATTCGTCAGCCCAGCTCGCTCAAAGCTCAGCGCTGGAACAAGAGGCAGGCTGACATTATTATTGATATTATTATTAAATTTGTTGTTGTTGTGTTAGTTTTATGATTACTGTGTGCTCAGCCTGTAAAATGTTATAATAAATGGTATAATATTTTGGTCAAAAGGATCTGTTAAGCAGCAACGTCCTACCTCAACCTCCGTCTGGTGTTGAAGTCCACTCTCAGCTGCCAGACTTCCTATCAGACTTCAGTGTGAGTATTTTTATTCTTTTGCCCTTGTTAATGGAATTAATAATCTGAGTAATCAATCACAAGGAAGTTTTATTAATACAATAGGTAAATCTTTACAATCCTACAGATTTAGCACGCATACGTTAGCTAACTCAAAAGAATAAAACAGTTCAGTAGTTTACTATGCAGGACCTGTATTGTGCTATTAATCATTTAGTTCATCACTAACTCACAGAACAAAGTCGGATACAGATTACAGATACTTTGCAACATACACTCACAGGCCACTTCATTAGGTACACCTGTTCAACTGCGTGTTAATGCAAATATCTAATTGGCCAATCACATGGCAGCAACTCACTGCACTGAGGCATGTAGACCCGGTCAAAGTGATCTGCTGAAGGTCACACAGAACATCAGAATGGAGATGAAAGCTGATTTATGTGACTTTGGTTCGGTTAAGTGGCGTGAAGTTGTTGGTGCCAGACTGGCTGGTCTGAGTATTTCCCAAACTTCTGATCTACTGGCATTTTTACACACACACACACACACACACAAGCACACACATCTCTAGGGTTTACAGAGAAATGTGTGAAAAAGAGAAAATCCCCAGTGAGAGCAGTTATCTGGGTGAAAATGCCTTGTTGATGTCAGCAGAGAATGGAAAGACCGGTTCGAGCTGATAGAAAGGCAACAGGAACTCAAATAACATCTTGTTACATCTCAGGTCTAAACACACAACACGTCAAACACTGGAGCACATGGGCTACAGCAGCAGAAGACGATTGATGACAGGAAACTGAGGTTAAAGGTCACATGGGCTCACCAACCTTGGACAAAAGATGATTGAAAAAATGTTGCCTAATCTGATGAGTCTCAATTTCTGGTTGGTGGTGTAATGGTATGTGGGGAAATTTCCTTAGCACACTTTGGGCTCTTTAGTACCAATTGTGTGTGGTTTAAATGCCACAGCGTTCCTGAGTATTGTTGCAGAGCGTGTCCATCTCTTTATGAGCACATCTCACCATGTCACAAATCAACACGCCGTGTCACAAAGCTAAAATCATCTCACACTGATTTCTTGAACATGACGATGAGGTCACTGTACTCGCACGGCCTCCACACTCACCTGATCTCACTCCAGCAGAGCAGCTCTGGAAAACAAATCTGCAGCGACTGCGTGATGCCAATATGAAAGGGAAAAAAAATATCTAAAGATTGTTTCCAGCACCTTGTTAAATCTGTGCCTTAGGGAATTAAGTCAGTTTGAAAGACTAAATAGGTCCAGCACAGTGCTAGCATGGTGTACCTAATGAAGTTGCCGGTGAGTGCATTTACTTAATTGTAGTGTGTCCACTCGGCTCATGCCAACATTAGGTTAAATTTAAAAGTACATGTAGTTGTAAAGTATAACTTCGAAACCAAACCGGAGAAACAAACCTGCAGATGAGCTCTACATAAATCAAAAGTTTAACACGCCACCATTATGTCATCGTTATGTTTCTGAAACACTTTAAAATTCCACAGCTCAAAGATTTTCAAGCATTGTGGCGCAGATGATCTTCAGACAAATCTCTCGACATTCTAAACTGTTCTCTAGTGATGTAACAGACTAGGTAGTAGATGTGAGGAAGTCATGTCTAGACATCATTTAGATGAATGGACGTACGCTTTGATTTGAACACTGATTTGGACCAAAATGTTCATGTCATTTGAGCACAACTTGAGGAGGCACTGAAAAGGGAAATTATTATTTTAAAAAAATTATTTCCCCTTTACCCTGAAACTAGTTGGAATAAATTCAGAAGTCTGGTCTCCTTTGATTTTGAAAATGATGCAGATATTCTGAAGATGTCTGACCTAGAGTTTCAACCAAATGGAATCAAACTGTTTGTCATGTGTTACACAGCAGAGTCACCAGTGTTGAGTGAACACGCTACCATTGGTCTTAAATTGACTCTGAAAGTGTTGAATCCATACCGAGACCTTTATTATGCAGATTTATTATTATTTAAATGCTGAATGATTTTTGAGCCTACACGCCAGTCGTTTCTGATTCCTGATCTGCGTTACCGTACCCACTCTTAATGGCTTGAACTATGATCGTTATGTGTAAAAGTTTTAGGAGATTATCTGTTCCTGATTCACACAAACCGCTCGTCTAGAACACACGCGTATGCCGTGGTCAAATTCCCTGAAAACACGTTCATCTAGAAAGGGTGAGCTGATCACATTTCATCTTTAACAACCATCTGTAGACGTGAGCTACTTGAGCATGGGCTATGTTAGCACACGCAAAGAATTAGCATTCCTTGTACAGATTTATTTCCAGAAAGAAAAATTAACTTTTTAAACCCTAAACTGGCCTCGCTACAGACGTGACCATGTAAAACTGATCACATTTAAAGTGCAGAAACCAAATTACTAGCAAAGCAGCAAGGTCCAACCTGGGTTCTTACACCCAAAGGGATGATGTACCTTCAGGTAAAGCTCTGTATTTTGTATTTGGTTTGTCTGCAGTTGCAGTTTATCATGCTGGTTATTATTCAGATTTTTTATTTTTTTTTAACCCCTCCCTTTCACAGGAGTTTGAGACTTTGATCGCGCAGCATGTTCCTGACCTGGACCCCATCAGCTACAACGCCAGCCTTCAGGATGCCATGGTTAGCAGCGGCGGCGATTACAGACCAGACCCACCCAGAGGTGGCTCACACGCCGTACCACGTCAAACACCTTCTCTCTTCAACCTAGAATCTATGAACTCTTCCAACAGTGATGCATCTAGGACAGGATTTGCTGCTCCTTTCTCTTCATATATGAACGGTGCTCATGGACCTCCACTGTCCCGGGTGGGCGGTTATCTGGATGAGGCCGTGTTTGAGCAGATAGGTTTGTTGGGTCTGGAGGGCCTGGCTAGTGTGGAGGGACAGGTACTCAACGGAATAGAGCCATGGCTGGAGGACCTGGACTCTGACTCGGGCCTGTCACTGGACACCAATTCCAAAAGCCTCGACTCGGCCTCTACGTCATCTTCGGAGTCGTCTTGCGAGGCAGGAGCGGAGGGCTACAGCAGTGATGCGGAGTCACTTTCAAGTAACGGAGGAGCTTGTTCATCTTCGTGCTACGACTGGCCGCGAGTAAGTCTGAACAGGAACATCTGGCATGATCACAACTACTCGTCCTGGTCACCTGACGACCACGACCCAGAAGTCTACACTCGACCTCCTAGAACTATAAAGCAGGAAGTGATGAGCGAGGATGAATCTCCTGAAATGGAGGAGCCGAGCCGGGATGAACGGCGCCTGCGGGCTCTTGGCCTTCCGTTTTCCGCCACTGAAATAGTTAACATGCCGGTGGAAGACTTCCTGGAGTTGCTGGAAGGGCGGAGCCTATCCACACCAGAAATTGCGCTCCTACGGGACGTGCGCAGACGGGGCAAAAACAAATTGGCTGCTCAGAACTGCAGAAAAAGGAAGCTGCACGCCATCATGGGGCTGCAGGCTGAGGTGGAGGGGCTTGTCGCACAGCGTGACGCCCTCCTGCGCGAGAGGACGTGCACCGCCAAGGCTATGTCGGCTACAGCCGAGTGTTTCAAGACGCTCTCTCAAACGGTGCTGAGGCAGCTGAGGGACGAACACGGACGGCCCCTCAGTCCAGACCAGTACACACTCCACTGCGGCGCAAATGGACGCGTCTCAGTCAGACCTCGAACAAATGTCCTGAGAACAACCGCAACGCGAGCCAAAACAACAAAGAGAAAGAAGGATAAAAAACCTTGAGACCATTTTGATTTCCTTTGTGTTTATACTGTGTGCGCGTGTGTTTGTTTCCTAAAGGGCTACTGAACTTTCCCCTATTTTTAAATATTTAAATCCCAATATAATGGACTACAGATTCTTTGATAAAAGGTGTGTAGCAAAAGCACTGGAAGTGTGTGTGTGGAAGTGGAGCGGTACCTCGGCATACGAACATGAGTTTTCAAAATTTGTTTACGCAGTAGAAAGCCAAGCGAATAATTTATAAGTTTTTTTTGTTTGTTTGTTTTTTGCCATTTTGTACAAGATTTCGTCACGACATAGCACCATGGGTCCCAAGAATAAAAGGGAGACACTTTTTAAACCAGCCGGTGCTGAGAGGAATCGTACTTTAAGGCTAAGTGAGGTTTAATGTCTATTTATTTCATATTTTACTTCATTTTCATGTCTTTTCTAAATGTTTTTTTAGATCCAAAAATATGATTATAATTTTTGATTATTTCCTCTGGGACAATGTGTTTCACAATACAATATTTCTCCTTAAGAACTCGCCTCCAGAACAGATTAGACTCGTATGCCGAGGTACGGCTGTACTTTAAAAGAAAAGACCACACACAGCAGGGTCCTTCCAGTCCTGGAAAGTCTGGCACAGTTGAAGATCATCATTAAAAACAATAACGGAGACACTTTGTTATTAACAGACATGACACTACTGGGCGTATGAGGGTGTTAAAGCTGAGTGTTTGGGTGTTAGTGTTTAATTATTATGTGGCTCAGACTCCAGAGCTGGTTATAGCAGTTGTTATGCTGGTTGTGCAATTGCTTTGAACATATGACTTTTCCCACTATGGCCTTGTTTAGTCAAACTGTTCGGCCTCTATACGTTTGGTATTGACCTCATTTGACTTTTTACAGGATTGTCGAAGGTTGTGGGTTTATGTCATTTTATGTATACAGACAAGTATATAAACAGTGTTCACCCCGTTAAAAAAACTCCTCGTTTCAGTAGGGTCGAATTATTGGGCTGTGTCAAGCAAAGAAAATATTTTTTAAATGCCTGGAGTTGGCAATAAGAGTCCGTTATTAAAACCTGGAAGGATGGCTCTGATCTCGTGAATAATCGTGATGTGAGATCACCTAAACACTTGAAGTCACAGGGTAAAAAAAATGAACAGTGAAAACCAGAGCTATGTTTAATAGTGATAGTAAGAGCATTCACACACACACACAATGAGATGAGAACTAACAGGATTGGGATTAAACAGCTGTGTGTTCATAAGAAAACCACTTGTTAGTGAGACTCATCAGAAACAAAAACACTTAAATTTGCTAGAGAGCATAAAGACTGGACTTTGGAGTGATGGAAAAAGGTCATGTGACCTGATGAGTCCAGACTGATCCTATTCCAGAGTGATGGGCGTGTCAGGGTAAGAAGGGAAGGACATGAAGCGATGCTCCCATCATGCATAGTGTCCACTGTACATGTCCTCTGGAGACAGTGTTATGATCTGGGGTTGATCAGTTACTCAGGTTGAGACTCAGCAACGTTATTGGGCCAATAAAATGAAGTCAGCTGACCACCTGAATGTACTGAATCACCAGTTTATCACATCTATGGAGTTTTTCTTTGTTGATGGTTTTTCTTTGTTGATGGCACACAACATTCTAGGACTCGGAGTGTGAGAGCGCGAGGAATCATTTAGTACACACATGAACTGAACACCACACTGCTCGCTATGATTAGAACTAAAGGCAGGTTTTTTTTGTCCAGGTAGTGTATTATCTGAGGTTTTGAAATAAAACTATAACTGACGGCTATAAAGTTTACAAGTAAAATGTTTCATGTTCAAAATTTCTTTTGTGAAACGGTTGGCTTCATTAAGTTCGCACAATGATCCATTTATTATTTTGTGTGTGTGTGTAAGGTTTATTTTGATCCATTAGCCACTATTTCTTGGTTTTCACATTAGAACTGTTATAAATAATATACACACCTAATGCATATTTTATTTAAAATAAAGATCGAACAAAGGTATTATTGAAAAAAAAACATATATCTATATATATAAACCATATGTTCATTCACACTCAGCGCAGATGATTTATTTGCTTTAAGCAGTCTCTGTTTCTCTGGGGTTTAAATGTCAGGTTGCGAGTACTCTGTCAAATGTACTGTAAGGTTCAGCTGATAAGAACTTTTCCATGAAATATAAAAGTGGTGATAATAAAGAGATTGAAAGTGAAACAGTTGGAACTTTGTCGTTATCTCCCCGTCTGTCCCAGCACACAGCGAGTGAAGGAGGGAAAAAAGATGTTAAATCATAATGAGGCACTTCCATAAGCTCCTTCAGAGAGAGCAAAAAAACACTGGCTGAACGTCACACAGCATCTTTACAGCATCATTAGTGGTGAGATGAAAACACCTGCATCTCGTCATGCACTTCATCAGGCTCCTCCTGCCTGTTGGACATTGAGTAGAAATACTTTTATTTCGTCCAGAACAGAGGCAGAGATACTCCCAGATCAGTGTACATCAGTCGCTAAAGGTAAAGCTTGGCACTGAAACCAGAGATGCCCCCCCACCCACACACACAAACACACAGTGGCAGTGTTTTCGTAGCAGACCCGTCCTTAACGTCCCAGCACCAGCGCCTGACCTGAGTAATGCTCCTGGAGGAACGAACATAAATCCCTAAGAACATGTCAGAAAGCCTCTGTGGTGATTTTCTGAGCTCACAGATACTGAAGTGTGCATTCAAAATGTCGAGTAACTCTTCACAGGATCCCGTGACTTTGTTTCTTGTTTTCTTGAGAGAAGACTCTTGCTGTGGTTACTCTATCTCACTGTAACTATCATTGTCTTTCCTGACACTAAGAAACCATCATCTGTTCAATCACAAATCCCTCTGTATACCGAATCGGCCTGTCTGATGGCAGAGCTGGCGAACTGCTAACTAATTAATCTGTGGCTGTTAATTACATTTTGTTTTAAAACTGTTGGCAAATTACTTTAGCTCCCTCTCCCTCTGTCTTTTCACAGGTTTGTGTAATGTGATTTCTTATTTTACAAGGTGTGTTTGAATCAAAGTAGGACTTTTGTTTGTGCAGAATAACAGAACACAGTCCTGAGAGTGCTTGGATACCATCAAGGTAGAAAGTTTTCAATAACTCCCAGCCGAGTTCCTGTAATGTGCAAGTGGTGTTGGTGAATACAGTTCACACATCTCTTCCATTGATTTTCATTCCACTCGCTGAATGTTCACAGGGAGCGACTGCAGTGAGCTCCGAGCCACCTCGGCCAGGATCGTGTCATTCACTGACGTACGGACTTTTTTAAAACGTTCGCACCGTTCAGATGTTTTACTGCGGCTGAGAGTCTCATCACCGTACTGTGACTGAAGTCTTCTGTAAATGTCAATTTCCTTCATGCCTGCATTCAACACAAATGTCCCGATTTGACTTGAACACCAGTCATAATTTATAAACCACCTCAGGTGTATGCAGAAAATTATATAAAATCTATAATATGATATATCTTTATAACTGATCCATTTTATATTACCAAACAACAAATAAATGTAAAAACAGTAAACCTTTCTAGACTTCCAAAATAAGCTTACAAGATATTTGTGAAGTGCTTTCAAAAGATATCTTGTATAACTTTATATGAATATTATGATACAGAGTTTTAGTTGTTAAATCCGCTGCTCCATTTGCTGTTTTGTTAATTTACTTCATTTGAATCTGTATTCTCTTTTATCTATTTATCTGACTATAGTGTTCGTACGCGTTGTTGAAAACAGGCTGTAGAAACAGTCAAAATATTAAAGCTAAAAATAATCTGCTGATCTTTAATGTAATCAGTGATGTTCTTATTATTTCAGCTTGAAGCCCACCTACATGTCTGTCTGCAACGAAGATGAACCTCTGAATAATTTTTAAACTGAATTTTTACTAAATTCTCTGTGGTGTGACATTGTTGGCTTCCACTGGACTGTCATTGTATCTCATTATAATCACTGGGAAATAGAGGATATAGAAAAGTTTGTGTTTACACTAATTGTCCTGTCGTCAGACAAACACACTCCCTGTTCGGTCATCAGAGAGAGAGTTCTGTGTGATGTTGTGACAGAATGTGGCCGGACAGACAGACAGACAAAATTTTTGAGAGAAACGTAAAGCGCGAGTTCCGAGAAAATAATGTGACCGCGAGACCCATGTACAGACAAAACCTTACTTAGATTTATATAGATGATGATTTAGGACATGCCCGAACACCCTCTGTAGTGGAGGTTCACAGTCACTTCACAGTGAGCCGCAGTCGGTCCGGACACAGCCTCGATCTTTTTTTTTTTTTTTTTAATCTGTTGGCCTTGCGTAATGACGCAGGGGGCGTGGCTATGTGAGGCGCGCACGTTTCTAAGCGCGGTCACATCGCCAAGCCGTGCTGTGTGCTGAGAGCCGCTGAGGACCTCCGAGCTGCGCTGTTTCTGTGGATTTTAATAAGCCAAAGTAAGTTTGGTTTAAAGTGTGCATTAGATTAGTGCGCGTTTTCTAATTAGTTTTTTTTCTATCGGATTTTGTTGTTTGCCTCATATATCTATTTTGTCTTGATCCTCCGCTTTTGTTCGCTTGTTTTCGCGCCCATGCGGCACGGCGTTGTGCGCTATCTTTCTCTCTCCCTCCTTCTCCGCTCCTCCTCCTCCTTTTCCACAATGTTCTTTTAATTACTTCTCCTAACTAGCTTTGTTTACAGATATTTCTAGATGTTTATGCATTGTGTTGCTGCATTTGCTAATCGCGTGTAATGCTAGTTTATATAAATATAATAGTGTGTGTGTGTGTGTGAGAGTGAGAGAGTGAGTCTGCACCATGGCCTTTGTTGGATGAGGCTAAATGTTTTGCTACCCGCCGCCTCAGGAGCCGCTAAGTAACGTTAGCTATTAGCATAGTGCTGACTAAAGTGTTAATTATCTTTTATGCTTCACATTGATCATTTTAAAACATTTTTAGTATTCAATAGTGTTTTAGATTACGTTGGTCATGACGTAAGTGTTGGTGTTAACGCTGAGTTTTCTTGTGCATCTCAATGACTTTAACCCTGTTAGCAGAGTTAGCTTAGCTGGTTAGCATTAGCGCTCACGAGCGGCTGCAGCTCAATGCGATTAATCCCGGACTGAGTGACCAATGTTCAACTTTATATGTATAATGTCACATTTGTCACAATTCTTATTTAAACATCCTACAGCCCGTGTATTTCTCTCTTTAATCCGTGTAGCTTTAGTGAACCAGCAGCGGGTTTATTTTCACTGAATCGCCTCAGCTGATGTCTCAGGGCCGGGGAGCACAGCGAACCTCCCGGGACGAAATCACCACCGAACCGCTATTTGTACTGTGGTACCGTTAATATCACAAATTTATAAATATCTCTGATTCGATTTATATTGGCGGGGAATAATTCACTCCTAATACACTGAATGATGCCCTCCCCTGAAGTGTGATTAGTTTAGAGCACCACCTGTAGGATTACAGAGGAACTGCGGCATTTTACGATCCTATATACGAAGACTGACTCCAAACCAATTTTTATCTACATTTATCAGTGTGGAAATGCATTAATTGCCGCACTAAAGAATCATGATGCGCCATTGAAATTGAGTATTTTGAGAGAGAGAAACATATGAGAGGGAAATTCGTCTGGTGTTGAGTTCTTGGGGTTTTAATAATTTAATTTAAGATTCCTGATAATTAGGCCCATGCATGGATTCTGTATTAGCCTAGGACCACAGATCTAAACTGTTGTTTACAAGAAGTAGTTTCTATTGTCTGATCTGGTATTTATGTACTCTTTAGGTCGTTATGGGTAAGAAACAGACCAGCAAATCCAAAAAGGAGGTGGAAGAACCAGAAGAATTTGTGGTGGAGAAGGTGATTGACCAGAGGGTCGTGAACGGAAAAGTCGAGTTTTTCCTCAAGTGGAAAGGCTTCTCTGAGTGAGTATGACTACTGAGCAGAACTATGATCAAGTATACAGTTGAACTACAGCTCTGATTTTCCTCCCTCTCTGTAACTGCGCTGTGTGGTCTGATCTGATGTTCTGATTAGATTCTAACTCAATCACACACACGTCTGTTTGTAATCAGATGATGCTTTTTCAGTCCCTTCCCAGTTTCCATCGCTTATACAATATCACAATAATTGTTTCCGTCCAGAGTGGCATTAATTTCCCCCCCAAGATCTTGTATTACAAATGCCAGAGTCAGACTGCTGCGTAAAGTCTTCTCCAACGCACATCCCAAAGAGTTAATGGGAATAAGGTCTGGACTTGTGTCCATGGATCCAATTGTGTCCAATCCGTGAATGAGAAGTGATGTCTCGTGCTCCCTGAACCATTCTTTCCCAGTTTGAGTGTGGCATCGTCATCTTGGAACATGGCCATGCTGTCAAGGAAGAAAACCTCCATAGATGTGATAACCTGGTGATTCAGTTCATTCAGATGGTCAACTGATTTCATTTTATTTCCACATTTAGACGTCTAGACCTGAGCAACTGAAGCAACCCCAGGTCATAACACTGTCTCCAGAGGCTTGTACAGTAGACGCTGTGCATGATGGGTGCATCGCTTCATGTGCTTCCCTTTTTACCCTGACACGCCCATCGTTCATCAGTTCACATGACCTTTTTCCATCTCCCCAAAGTCCAGTCTTTATGCTCCCTCAGAGTAAACCAGATTGACAGGGAATGTCAGATGTTTGAACAGGCTGCTGTGAGGTCATGTCATTGAAAAAAAAAAAAAAACATTGCTGTGCGTGTGGTTTGATTTCTGTTGTCTTAAAGCAAGTGAGGGGCGCAGATATCAAAGTCAGTACAGCCCTCTGCGGTAAGAAAAGTCAGCCCCCCCCCCCCCACCACCACACTGATGTGTAAATGTGTCGGCTCTGTAGGAAGCCGGAACATGCACCTACCATTTTAGCTTTGTGTGTTGTGGCCTGTGCCTCTCCTATCACATGTTTCTGTTTTCTTCAGTACTGATAACACTTGGGAGCCAGAAGAAAACCTCGATTGCCCCGAGTTAATCGCCGCCTTCCTGGAGTCACAGAAAGGTGTGGTTGAGAAGCCTGACTCCAACAAGAGGAAGTCCTCGACAGACGAGCCGGAGACGGAGGAGAGCAGGGCGAAGAGGAAGAAGGAGATGGTGCGTGTGAGACTGATAGGAGTTTCTTTTGTTAAGACTTTCATTAAACGACTCTGCTGTATGATTTTATTATTTTTTACCCAGAGTGAAAAACCGAGGGGGTTTGCCAGGAACTTGGAACCGGAGCGGATCATAGGAGCAACAGATAGCAGCGGAGAACTGATGTTTCTGATGAAATGGTGAGACACTCACTTCTTTTAGATTTTGGCAAAATTGTCAGAAAATGAAATGTTTTTTGTTTTTCCGCATGCTGCTGAAGCAGGATCTGGAGTTCTTTTGTTCTGGAAATTGTGTCCCATGTGCTTTTGAGATGATTTATTCAAATTATAATTGAAGTAGACATTCAAATGAAAGCTCATTAATTGATCAGAACGTTTAGTCGCGTTCACGTGGATAATTTTAACGGAAATAAACAGCAGGTTTCTGTTAAATGTTGTGGCAGAGCAAGCTGTGATGTATCGGAGGCCCATGTCTTACAAATTTCAACAATGTGCTTTGTTTATTAGCTTTCCAAAGATCACACACAACCATAACCAGATATTGCAGTGTTTAGAGTGGACTGTAAGTTTCATGGCTGTGACTGACACAAAATAATTGAGTATTGTGTCCCCTTTGACTTTTTGTCCCAGAGTTGCTGTAGGTTCAAAATAAGGGCTTGTTTTTGCCATAATGTGCATGTCATAGCACTGAAGGGAGAGTCATGGTGATGTTTGATTGGCAAAAAAAAAGTGTGACGCAGTGTCTTGTCAGACTAATACTAGTCCAAAGTTTACCCTAGTATTGGAGTTGCAGATTATAACACTGTGCTCCCTTTCTTAATGGAATATCCTCAATCTGGAGTCATCAGACCACATGACCTTTTTCCATGTATGTTATAGTTACTATGACCCGTGGGGGGGGGGGGGGGGGGG
>JAQMYK010000023.1:17104313-17117698 GCA_030014345.1 Clarias buthupogon | reverse complement strand
TTCAATAAACAGTAAACTTGGCCGATTTCGTTATTATTTTGTTGACAAGTGGGGCTTGAAAATTCGCTCACCCCCTTGAGTGGGGAATGACAGAAAAAGTTTGAGAACCACTGGTGTATGTGAATGTTGCTCAGAAAATCTCACTCTACACACTCTTCTTTTTCTCTTCTTTTTCACTAATCTGCTTTTTATACAATATTTTTTGCTTCTTTATTAACTGCATTGTCCAAATATAGTGTCCGTAATTATCCTAAATTGGTTTCTTGTCCATATCAATACATGTATTATTAGTATTCTTTTTATTATTTAGTCTTTATTATGTGTTAAGTCGCATGTGACCCACTAGATGGCAGTGTTTGACAGTTTGTCATCTCACGCACTCATTGTCTATATCGCTTTATCCTGTATTCAGGGTCTCGAGGGGCCTGGAGCCTATCCCAGGAGACTTAGGACACAAGGCGGGGTACACCCTGGACAGGGTGCCAATCCATTGCAGGGCACACACAAAAAAGCCAGCATAACACAAACTCATTCAAACACTACGGGCAATTTGGGAAGGGCAAAGCCTAATCTGCATGTCTTTGGACTGTGGGAGGAAACCGGAGTCCCAGGAGGAAACCCACCAAGCACAGGGGAGAACATGCACACAGAGGCAGGAATCAAACCTGGAACCTGGAGGTTCAGTGTGTCGTTTAACTTATTATTATTATTATTATTATTATTATTATTATTATTATTATTATTATTATTATCATAGGTGAACACATTTTATTGCGGCTGCAGTTGACGATGCACTCCAAAAGACTGAGACTACCAGCACATTTTTTTTTTCAATTTTATTTATTCATTATTTTCTAATTCATAACAATCTTTTTTTATTGCAAATTATATTATTAGCAAAACAAACAAAAAAGCTGTACTGTTCTGACTGTACTGATTAGATCCAGGTGAGGTGTAAGGAGTTCCCCATAGACTTTTCTCATCATGATGTCAGAGCTGGTGGGTGGGGCCTTTATGATGAGGATTATTCCCAGGCAGTTCTCCACACTGCTCTGCCCAATAATATATAGTACAGTACAGACAACACACAGTATGCGGTCAGGGCCGGAGCCTCACATCTGCACACGCAACGGGGAAGATAAACACAGCAAACACACAGGTAGGGCTTCAGCTCATGTCTTTCACTTTAAGTCTGGACCCCTGTGTGTCCCGTCTCAGTGGAGCGGAGAGTGTGCTGGTGAGTGTTACTGCTGATCCTGTGCAACACTTTAATCTTTCAGATCTAAAGACCTGGAGGCTCAGTGTGGGCGTCTAACACGCTTACAATGGGTTATGTAGGAAATGTAGACATGCATGACTGTGAGTTATTTAGTGTGTGTGTGTGTGTGTGTGTGTGTGTGTGTGTGTGTGTGTGTGTGTGTGTAGACATTTGGGACGTCCTTTTGGGAGTTCTAATCATTATTACACTATTATTACATAATAATTAATAATCATAAACATGGTGGTGTGGAGATGATACCGGTTTAATTCTGTGGAATGTTATTATATAGTCAACACTTTATTTAACTGCTAAATTAATTAATAAACCTGTTATATTTATATAATCATCATGAACACTAATCATAAAGAGCTTAATAATGAATAATCACAATGCATAAAGAATTATGATGATACTCAGTTTTGAGTTTTTAAAGTCTTTACAGTGTTCAAACGTACTTTATAAGGTACAAAACATTAGAAAGTGAAAAAAGGCGTTTATGAAAACGTTTAAAGAAATAAAGCAGATCCCTAATATGAGGGATGTTCAAGTCAAAACGGGACTTCTGAAAACCACAGTCCTGAGAGTAAAAACTCCCTTTATGTCTCTATATGATCTCCTGCTACGCTAATGCACTTATCCCAGTGTTTCACTAGTGCTTGTACACCATCAAGGTAGAAAGTTTTCTCAGAGCCATGATTGGACTGCCTATCTGATTCACGTCTGAAACGCTGGCCTCCCAGGAACTCCTTTAATGACCCAAACATGTGGAAATGTCTTGAAGCGAGGTCAGTACTATATGAGGATGTGGCAATAACTCCCAGCTGAGTTCCTGTAATGTACAAGTGGTGTTGGTGAATGAGTGTGTGTACAGTTCACACACACACAGATGCGTCTCTTCCGCAAGTTGGCGACAAGTTTTATTTTTAAGGATCAGGCGTTCCTCTCTCTGAATGTTTGTGGGCCGCCTGAGCCTGGATCTTCAAGTCCCAGTTTGACTGGATGCCCCTCGAAGGTGGCAACCACCAAACACCAAACATAGAAGTTCCTGCAATTTCTTTTGAACTAATGCAGTACCACTCAAAAGTTTGAACACCCCTCCACATTTAAGATTTTTTTTTTTTTTTTACTTTTACTATTTATAACATTGTAGAATAATATAGATGACTTTACTGAATATCACATGTGGAATTATATACAGTACACTGCCTTGCAAAAGTATTCGCACTCTGAACTTTTCCACATTTTGTCATGTTACAACCACAAATGTTTTTTTTATTGGGATTTTATGTGACAGATCGACACAAAGTGGCACATCATTGTGAAGTGGAAGGAAAATGATGAATGTTTTTTCACATTGTTCTATAAATAAAAATCTGAAAAGTGTGACGTGCGCTTGTATTCACCCCCTCTTTACTCTGATACCCCAAACTAACATCCAGTGGACTGATCGCCTTCAGAAGTCTCCTAATTAGTTACTAGAGTCCACCTGTTTGTAATTTAATCTCAGCATAAATACAGCTGTTCTGTGAAGCCCTCAGAGGTTTGTTAGAGAACATTAGAGAACAAACAGCATCATGAAGCTCAAGGAACACACCGGACAGGTCAGGGATGAAGGTGTGGAGAAGTTTAAAGCAGGGTTCGGTTATAAAAAAATATCCCAAGGTTTAAACATCTCACAGAGTATGGCACAACTACAAACTTATCAAGATATGGCCGTCCACCTAAACCAACAGGACGTGGACAGAGAAGCTGCAGAGATCCACAGCTCAGGTGGAAGAATCTGTCCACAGGACAACTATTAGTCATGACGTCCACAAATATGCCCTTTATGGAAGACTAGGTGGGAAAGCCATAAGAGTCCCATTTGCAGTTTGTGACAGGCCAGTTGGGGGGGACAGCCAACGTGTGGAAGAAGGTGCTCTGGTTAGATGAGACTAAAATTTAACCTTTTGGCCTAAATGCAAAACACAAAATGTGTGGTGGAAAACTATCCCTGTACATGGTGGTGGCAGCATCATGTTGTGTGGACGCCTTTCTTCAGCAGGGACGGAGAAGCTGGTCAGAGTTGATGGGAAGATGGATGGAGCCAAAACCAGGGCAATCTTAGACAAAAACCTGTTAGAGTCTGCAAAAGACTTGAGACTGGGGCGGAGCTTTATCTTCCAGCAGGACAACAACCCTAATGAGCTAGAAGAATCTAAAACAGACAATTTTTTGCCTTTTTGCCTCCAACTGTACATAACTCCATATATGTGGCATAATGATGGTGTCTTCAGTGTTTTTATACCATAATTTTTAAATTATAATAAAGAACCCTCACATGAGTTGTCCACATGTCCACAGTATTGACTGGTTCTGTACATCCAGTATTAGTTTCCATTTCTTTTTCCACATGTTGTTTCAGGGAGTTTGTCCTCACCACCTGCTGAACCGGGATCAAAATCTGAAACTGAATTCCGTATTTATTTGCTAAACCAATAAAATGCTAATGCATGTTGTGATATACAGTATGATACTGTGTATTATTTTATTCATCTTTATTTCCTTTTATTCCATTTATTTATTTCCTTTATTCCCAGCTCTTGAATTCTCCTGCGCTGTTTTTAAGTGCAAGAGTTAAGAATTCTGTTCCACAGAGCTTCACGTGGGTCAGATATGTTGCACTGGATGACGTGTTGCGGTTTATCTTCATCCTCTGCGTTTGTCTGGACAGCATCGGTTGTCAGTGTGAGAAACACATCTCAGTGTTGTGAAAAAATCCGCAAACATCCACCATGCTGTCTTATTATTGTGTTAAAAACATTCATGTCCATGTGTGTTACCATGAGGTGATCGTTTCATTCTTATGAGGAAATAAGCTGGGTGCATGGGGGAGGGGGGAGAGGCGGAAGGGGGGGGGCTCAGTCTGAATGTTTACTGCTACACGTGTTAATAAATGTCCGTGTCCATGACCTTGCCTCAGGAAAGGAACGCATTCGGTACTCGCAGATCACGCTGATTGAAATTCCTGAGAATTTGGATGTGAGAAGATTTGGTTTTCATTTCCTCCTGTGCTTTTACACGGTCCTGGGTGGGAGCGAGGGGGACGCACAGCTCTCTGCATCTTGGGTCTAGTCTCGACTTTGCTTTCTCAGTCCATGCATCATCTGTTTGACTTCACGCTGCAGGCGGAGGTGATGATATTGTCACCCTGTCACATGCATGATGCAGATTAATATTAATTCTTGCAAATCTTTGGATAATTGCAATCCAGAAAACTTCTGTAATGTCTTTAAAAAAAAAAAAGAAAGAAAACATCCCAGATATGTTTTTCTAAGTGCATGTCACACTATAAACCTCCTCCCCGTTTTATACGTAGTGCTTCTAAGTGAATGTTTGCTTTGGATCTCTAACGAGTAACTTTTCCTCATTCTTCACATCTTTTATTGAACCACAAAACGAGTAACTTTGTCTGTAATGAGCAGACTGCTGGTTCTGTATAATCCTGTTGTAGTTCTGTAGTTTGGATTAGTTCTGATTGTTAATTGTTTTATTCTAAATGGGAAAAGTTAGCTCATATCTTTATAGAAACGGTTGTTCCTCTGTAAATAATAAAGGGTCTTGTTCTTCTGCGCCACTAAAGCACGTTCATCCAGACAAGGTGTCGTAATTTAAAATACATTTAAAACAATAAGTAAAAGGTATCACATCCGCTCACCTGGAGAGACCGAGGCTGTTTCGAGCAGGAGTCGCCCTCTGCGCCCCCACCAGAGGGAAGTCAGAGGGCAAAGAACATGGTGATGGAGTAAAGGTCATGCGCTCCAGACTCTGGGACAAGCCCTGGGGAGTTAACTGACTTTCTGGGAAAGTTGTTTCAAATGTGGGATTTATTTTGGTAATGGTTATGGAATTCCCCCTCCCCTCGCTTTCTCTCACTCAAGCGAGACTCACTCTGTTGGTTTTGTGATGACTCCTGGTCTGAGTTCCCAATACACGCATGCACACACACATATGGAACGTTTTTTTGTTATTTTCCAGCTGCTTATTCTGCCCTGTCTCTGAGATATATTTAGCCATCTGTCCGACCCTGTGCAGCTTTACTGCTGTGAGCGAGTTAGCCAGTGTTTGTTGTTGGTGGAATTTCAGAGCTTAGTGTTGTAATGCACATGACTTTGTTTAGACAACTGAACCTGGAAGAGTTCTGTCGATGATGACGCAATGGACTTATTTTAGGGTTTTACACCTAAAAGTACCAGTACTGCATAGAAATCACTGGGACTCGTCTGTGTAGCAGCTGATCTCTAAATTGTAAATGTCAAACCTGGACTGGTGAATAAGGGTGTAAATGCGCCTGACGTTTACAGAAGACTTCAGGCACAGTACGGTGATGAGACTCTTAGCCTCGGGAAAACATGTGAATGGTGTAAACGTTTTAAAGAATGCCAAGATGGCTCCGAGCTCACTGCAGTCGCTCCCGTGAACATTCAGCGAGTGGAACGCCTGATCCTTGAACAACAACATTGCCGACTTCTGGAAGAGACGCATCTGTGTGTGTGAACTGTACACACACTCATTCACCAACACCACTTACAGGTTGCAGGATCTCGGCTGGGAGTTATCGCCACGTCCCCCGTACAGTCCTAAACTCGCTCCAAGACATTTCAACATGTTTGGTAAAGTCATTAGAGGAGTTCTTGGGAGGCCAGCGTTTCAGACATGAAACTCTGGCGTAATGAGAAAACTCTCTACCTCGATGGTGTCCAAGCACTAGTGAGACACTGGGATAAGTGCATTAGTGTAGCAGGAGATTATATAGAGAAAATAAAAAAATTATATAGAGAAATATAGTTTGATGAGAGTTTTTACTCGCTGTGTTCTGTTATTCTGGCTTGACTCGTATGTACACAACTCCGGCATTATTTTGGTCATAAGGATTTTTGGTGGATAAATAACGGCCTGATGTGACCTTCATCACCCTCATTCTCTTTATCAGCTGCACCGGAACTGTTTAAGCTCACTGTTTAGTCATGCATGACTACATGTCCTATTGTACATGGAGGATGCACTACAAGGGCAGATTGTGTGATCTCTACCAAACCTGAATTCAGATCATTTATTTTTCCCAACCCATAGATCACTGCGGATTTTAGAAGTTTCTGTGCAGGAAGATGAAGCATCAGGGATTGCACAACTCCTGCTAACTCCCTTCTATAAAACTGTATATTGCTGCTTGATTTGTGTACGATCTAAGCCTAATCAGTCGTGCTGAATCATGCATTTGTAGATGAGCTAGCTAGCCTGCTGGTTTTAATTTACAGGAAATTTAATTTAGAGGAAAGTCTAACTCAGTCGTACATTCATTAAAGAAATGAACTGTACTGTATCATGTGTACTGCAAAACTGTGTCCATGTAAATTAAACTCCAATGGGAATAATGTGTGCCAGGTTGCTTTAATGAAAATGAACTGAAAGACTGCTTTGTAGTGAGGATGTGCTTCAAGCAGGAAGCACACAATAGAGAACGGTCTCTGATGCTGCATCAGGCTTCTGTCCATATCACTGAAGGGCTCTTGAGCAGAGACACCGTCACCCAAACACATCACTCCTCTTATTGTTTACTGTGATTTATTAACACATGGCCAGATTACAGTTCCCATAGCAACTGCTTTTCTTTTCTAAGTAAACATCAGTTGTGTTTTCATAGCTGTGTTTAAGTGCTAATGTACGTTTCATGGATAACAAGACGTGTACCATGATCCACATGAGATTTATAGTTTTATATAACAGTTGCTGCTACGCTAAACTTTCACCTCCATGTTTTTATTTAGAAAGCTAACTGTGCCACTCACTGTAAACGGAGCAGTCTTTAAATGTGCTCGTCTAGTTCTCGTCTTCTTTTATGACATCATACAATTTTTTCGTGTTCTTCAATTCCTTAAAATTCAATGTAGTTTTATTTGAAAAGCAATTTTAACAATGCACAGATTATCACAGATTAAATTCCAGATATAATTGTTTTGGCCCTAATGAGTAAAAAAACTCTCTGAGACCCCATCAGGAAGAAACATTAAGAGGAACCAGGGCTCAAAAGGGAACCCATGGTTATCTGCGTGACCCCTGATAGTGCGGTTGTAAATAGTTTCCCTTCTGGAACTGTTTAGTCAAAAAATGCAAATGTCTAACTGGGATCTTCTGAGCTTGTGAGCATCAGCGTCGTTTCTCATGAGTTTTTACATTTTCATTTAAAACTGTTTGATGATGGAGACATGAGTGCAAAACTGTTTACTAATCCAAGGAAGAAAATCAACATTAATCATCAATTTAATCAAAGTTATGCAAGTACACACGTTCTTCCTCTAGATGTCTGTACAGTCACTCAGAAATGAGTGACTAACCTGTTAAAAATGATTAACCTGTTCCATGTGTTAGTTAATGTCATACAGTCACCATTACTGGAAATATAGCTAATGTTTTAGTGACTTAGGTTTGTGCCATCATTAGTTTGCTAGTTATTATATCAGTACAGCAAGCTGGCGTAGACATCAAAATACACAATATACCAAATAAAACCACTTGTTAAAACAGAACATCATCAATCACAGCCTTTCAATTATCTCATGCTTCATTTTGCATTAAATGACACCAGGTTCTATAGACTGAATGTTTTACACCACCATGTGCTTTATAGTAACTGTATTGAATATTAGTTTTCATTAATGCTATCAGATCATTTTTGCAGCTCTATTAAAATCTGTTTCCATGTTTCACAGTCATCATGACCTAGTGTGCTTTACCAGACGCTTCGTCCTGCGCTTCTGTTTCTTCCTTGGGGTAACGTCTTCCATTTAATCCCTACAGACAGAAGAAACCTAAACAAGTCTGAGTTTTTACAATGCAATCTAAAAAAAAACATGAGAAAACTGCTTGTAAAATGCAATGTTATTGGAATGCTAATGAAATAAAATGTGATGTGCTGAATGAAATCTAGATTGCTCAAGTGTCATACAGTATAGAGTTCTGAACACGATTTCTGAATCACATGACATACATATTCTAAATATGATTTTTATAGGGTTCTGACGATTGTGATGCTTTGAATAGGATGTAGAGTTAGATCAGAACTGCACTGCCATCTGCTGAGCTTGATCATACACCTTCTGTAAGTCTGTAAGACCTGGCATTAGATTGATACAGACAGGACGGTGATTTTAAACTGTTTGTCAAATTCTTTAATGCAGAGATCACATTCCTCATGCTGCTCTTCTACACAGGCACTATAACCCAGAGACACACATGTTAATCTTATTAAACATTATTCCAGTTCATATCTCTTGAATTTACGCACATAATGTTGTACAACTTTGAAATTACAAATTGAAAAATAAATTGCATGCGTTAATAAGCTTAAAAATAAATGCTTGGGGAACAAATATTAAGAGATTACATTTAAAAATATATGTAAATGTTTCAAAGGAATTTGTTGTAGATATAAAATTGGGTGGGGAGGTTTCACACTCACAGTTGTGTTGGAGCTCCGTAAAAGTTCTTAGGTGCAACTTAATAAACAATCATTTAAAAGAAAAAAGCTACAGAGGAATAGCAAATCTCTGTAAGTTCAAAAATATGTAGGTGGAAACTTCATGGAGCTACAGCTAATCGTCCCTGGAGAGGTGAAACACACAAGACGTCATAACTGGCTCTTTAAAGACTGATGATTAGCAGAGGTGGAAGGTAACTAAGTATTTTTTCTTACTTAATACATTGAGTAGATTCATTAGTTGATACGTTAACTCCACTACAACCTACAGCAAATATCTCTACTTTCTACTTCACTACATTTGAGCATGACATTGCACTACATTACCACAGATGTGCAGCATCTGAAGTAGTCATATTCAGTGGCCACCTACTGACTATTATATGTAATTACATGATTCGTCTTCCCTCTGTAAAATGTGCATTCGTGTAGCAGGTGTTTAAAATGAGAAGTTGAGGTGGTTTCAGACAGCTTTGGAAGTACAGAGAGAGAGAGAGAGAGAGAGAGAGAGAGAGAGAGAGACAGAGACAGAGAGAGAGAGAGACTCTTACTATGACTTAAAGGCTGCTCTGAGCCTTTAACCAAACTCATCACTTTTGATATTTACAGTAAGTAAATTTGAAAGTCAGTACTTTTGTACTCTTTCTCAAGTAGAAATGTAAAAGGAGAACTTCTACTTTTACTTGAATAATATTTTACCTGGGAAATCTCTAACTTTTACTGAAGTACAGGAATTGTGTATTTTAGAAAAGAAGGAGAAGAACACAATGTTCCACTCAGAAAGAGTTGCAGGATGACCTGAAAGTAGCAAGACCAACAGTTATACGGAGAATAAATATATACACAATGACTCCTCTGTTAAAGCAAGGAGCATTCACGCATTTAAAGCATGTACATAATAGCTACACTAGTGCTTCTCAGTCCTGTCCTGAACATTGTTGTGTTTTTCCTGGGAAAACATTAACATGAGCACAGCAGGGGATCATCCAGGACCAGGGTCAAGAAGCACTCACATGAACAAGTCAGAACAACATGGAGCATCTGGTCACATGTAACAACATTGGTGATGATTTAAATTCACCATACTGACAGTGAAGCGTGGTGGTGGGAGCATAATGATAAGGAGCTGCTTTTCTGCAAGCAGTCCTGGTACATCACACGCTCTTGAAGGAAACATGCATGGAGCAATGAACTGCGACCCTTTAGAGCAGAATATAATCTCCTTTAAAAAACTGAATTTGGTACGATGATGGATGTTTAAAAAACAAAATAACCCCAAACATACAGCCACAATAAATATAACTAGCATGGACCTGACTTTAACCAATGACAATTTATAAAAATAACCAGAATAAGTATTTCATCTTAGTATTTTTAGTTTTGCAATTCATTACTGTTGATAAATACTGAATTTGATACTGTTGATTAAGTACTTAAAGGTGAAATTGTTTATTCCTGACTTTATTTTTTATTCCTGTACAAATAACCTGGAGAGTATGCAGACTGCTGCGTTAGCAATATTGCGAAGATTTAAATGATTCTAAATTAATGTACAATATATCCACTTAAGTTATTCACTTTTCCCACAATGCCAGAAAATGTTTAATATTATACTGTATGTTTTAGGTGTTCCCATCCCAAAAAAAATGTTTATTGTAAGCAAAATCTATTGGATTAAATATTTTATCGTAAATGTTTAGCAAACATTGTGTAAGATGGGAATTGCTGTAATGTCATTGGTATGTCTTTGTAGCGATGTAAACAAAGGAGGTTTTCTCTAAACTTTCCCATAACATTACAGTAAGGTTACCGGTATAGTAAGAAAGAAAGAAAGTGAAAGGAAGGAAGGAAAATGGATAGATAGATGGATGGATAGATAGTGATGGGGTAATCACTGACTTCACTGACTTTAGACTGGTATGGAAAACTTCTCAGCCTTTCAGTGTCAAGAAAACACATTTCTGAAAAAGGTTTAGATACGTTTTCACTATTAAGTTCCCCTCTATTTAAGGCCTGGCCATGTGACTAATACATAATAATATTGCCTCCTTGTGCGAGTGTGTGAATGCATACCGGGTATTAATGATGTAGTACTGTATGTGAAATAAATTCCAGTGTCATCTAGTTGTCTTTCTCTTACCTGTGAAGATTATAATTAGGCCATATGGACCTGGATCTGCTTCGTGACTTACTCCTACTTCTTTTTCTACCTAAATGATCATGCTTTCTTGATTATCACAAGTTTTTTTTATATATGAGCTACACTGCTTCTCTCAGTTTGCTGCTGTCATCCCTACATGCCTTTCCTATGCTGTGTAATGTAAATTTCTACACTAAACCTCCTCCAGCTTGCAGGCTTTATTGGGAATGGTACAGTATAGGTATTGGGAATAGGTGACCTATTTTTCTGCCAGCACTGTACCAAAATAAAGATATTACTCATGCACATGCACCTGGATTAGGACATTAAGTTAACTTTATTAATTTAGTTTACTGTAAGTGTTTCTATTCACTGCATGATGTGTGATAATCTATGCCTAAATGTTTGATTCATGTCTTTGTGCATGGGAGCACTGTCACCCTGGGCCTCATAGTTCCAGTGAATGAAAATCTTAATGTTACAGCATAAAATAACATTCTAGACAGCTGTGTGCTTCCACCTTTGGTATGGTTAGGCATGATTGTGTGATTGGTCATGTGTCCACATATTTTTGGCAATAGTGTAGTTCAAGTTGGGAATAGTTCAGAGCACTTATTGTTATGTGTTTTAACCTCAATGCACCTTTGAGGTGATGCGAATCTCCATAGAACCACTTGTGTTTTGCATAAGCTTTGTCTCTGTCTATCACCGCTATCATCAAGACTGGACAACATGTTTCTTTGTGTCCCAGCCAGGCAACCCAGTTCATTCCCAAGAAGCTAGATTCACAGAGGTGCATGTCCTCCTGGTATGTCAGACTGTCTGCTGGTGAAACCGGCTTCACTGAGAGCTTTACTCCTGCTGGTCCTGTAGTTTGTCTGTTTGGTCCTGCAGTAGCCTGTAGTTTTGTCCCATTTTTCAGCAGCTCCCACTGAAGGAGTCACTACAGTGGGCTATCCGGTTAGCACACAACTTGGCACAGGTTTTACATCGGATGCCCTTCCTGACGCAACCCCCAGATTAATTTGACCCATTCTTCTTGCAAAATAGTGGCCAGGTCACTACGTGATGCTGGTGGAGGAAAATATTTCCTGACTCGCTCCTCCAAAACACCCCAAAGTGGCTAAATAATATTTAGATCTGGAGACTGTGCAGGCCATGGGAGATGTTCAACTTCACTTTCATGTTCATCAAACCACTCTATCATCAGTGTGTTGTCCTCAGAACAAGTATTAGGCCTAAGAAATGCCATGATATTGCAGCCCAAACCATCACTGATCCGCCCCCATGCTTCACTCTGGGCATGCAACAGTCTGGGTAGTACGTTTCTCTGGGGCTTCTCCACACCGTAACTCTCCTGGATGTGGGAAACACCGTGAAGGTGGACTCATCAGAGAACAATACATGTTTTACATTGTCCACAGCCCAAGATTCTTGCTGCTGGCACCATTGAAACTGACATTTGGCATTGGCACAAGTGACCAAAGGTTTGGCTGTAGTAGCCCGGCCATGTACATTGACCCTGTTGACCGATGAACAGTTTTGGTGGAAACAGGAGGGTTGAGGTGCACATTTAATTCTGCAGTGAGTTGAGCTGTGATTTTATGTTTTTTGGATACAATCCGTGTTAGCACCCAGACATCCCTTTCAGACAGCTTCCTCTTGCGTCCACATTTACTCCTGTTGGATGTGGTTCGTCCTTCTTGGTGGTATGCTGATGTTACCCTGGATACCGCGGCTCTTGATACATCACAAAGACTTGCTGTCTTGGTCACAGATGCACTAGTGATACGTGCACCAACAATTTGTCCTCTTTTGAACTCTGATATGTCACTCATAATGTTGTGTGCATTGCAATATTTTAAGCAAAACTGTGCTATTACTCTGATAATTAAACCTTCACACTCTTCGCTTTGTAGAAGTCCGACGGGTTCGAATCCCCCGTCCCTGTCTGCGGGGTCTGTGTGTCGTATAGTTTTGTACAGTGTGTAACAGCAGTGAACTTCGTAGTACATTCAAGCTCCTCTGTTCATTACCATAATGTGTAAGTAACAGCACGTGTATGTACACGCATGTAAAAAGTCCAGTACTCAACGTTACCACAGTCACTAGTTTACTGAACGTACGTCCACTATTGGTCAAAATATCCTCATAAACAAAGCTGACGTCAAATCAAGGAGACTAGCACACGGACAATGACATCATCGACACAAGGTGATGTTACAACAAGCCAAAATCTCTGTTTCCCTGTGTCCACACAACACCACTGAACACAGAGTTTTGGAAGTTAGAAAGAAAATAAAAAACAGTTTAACTAACCAAGTAGCAATGTTGCATCTGCTACAGTGTAGCTCAGAGGGCTAAGGCACTGGGTTACTGATCGGAAGATCAGCGGTTCGATCCCCAGCTCCACCAGGTTGCCACTGTTGGGCCCTTGAGCAAGGCCCTTAACCCTATCTGCTCCAGGG
>JAQMYK010000023.1:17083155-17099187 GCA_030014345.1 Clarias buthupogon | reverse complement strand
TGAAAACATGATCACCAAATTGATTTTATGTGGCAAAAATATAGTTCAAAGTTTGTTTAATACATTTATTTAAAAAATTTTTTTTAATGAATTGTAAAACCATTTATTTTTATTATTTTTATTTTTTACGTGGTCAGCATCGCGGGCCGCATTTGCATTTGTGACGGGCCGCAGGTTGAGAACCACTGAGTTAGACAGAGAGTTCTGCTGTACAGAAAGACACACAGACATGGACTTCAACCTCAAATATTATTATTATTATTATTATTATTATCACTGATTACATTAAAGATCAGCAGATTATATTTGGCGTACTAATGTTAATATTAAATAAAAACAGGCAGAGTGAAGCAGCTACTCCGGTGTAATAATGGATTTATTTAGTTTCACGGATTTTCATTTCCATTTCAAATGAGTCAGTGACAGAACGATTTTCCACTGCATCTCAGATTTTGTTATATATATACCTGTGAGAGAAAGAGATTTTAGAAAAAATGTACGTGGACTTCAACCTCAAATAATAATAATAATAATAATAATAATAATAATATCACTGATTACATTAAAGATCAGCAGATTATATTTTAACTCTAAACTGTTTCTACAAACCGTCAGTATAGAATGTTATGATGCGGTGCTGCCTCTATGACTATTATAACCTTAAACTCTGTCACAATCATCCGAGAATTCCTCCAGCATTACATTATAATAAGCGGAGCAGAACTGCGCATGCGTAACGACTGGCACAGCGTTCGGAATGTCGCGAGCGTGAAAGATTATTTAAAAGGGTTAAACCGAGTTCCGCCTTTAGTCTAACCCGCCCCTCCTCCTCCTCCTCCTCTCTGTGCTGATTGGCTGAGCCGCGGCGGGGGGCGGGGACGGGGGCGGGTCTGATGCGCTGTGTCTCCGGCTGCGCAGAGAGAGAGACGCTGTGAGTTCTGCTCCAGGCTGCGGCTGCGGCTCCTCCATGTCTCCCTCCGCTCGGCTCTCCGCTGCTCTGTAATGGCCTGCCTTGAGGTCGAATCCCCCACCGTCTGCAGGGGTAAAGTCTCAGCTCGGCTGATTTTAGAATCTTTTTCCCCCAACCAGGTATCACTGGTGAAGCTTAAATTTTAAAATTATTATTATTATTTTTAAAATAAATAAATTAAGAGTACCTAGTAAACTGAGACTAATCTTTCTGGACAAGTTGGAGTCTTAGTATAATGATGATGACGGTAATGATGCTGTTGTTTAGTTCTTGCTCTCTGTGCAGATGTGCTCTGGCCAGATGTTGTGATGTTGTGAATTGATTGCTTGGCTGCTTTGTGCTTTGGAATTCCAGTAGTTTGTATTTCAGTAGCTTTGCAGCCTGTATTTACTCAGATGCATGACAGGGTTTGAAGTTTAAAGTATGATGGTGAGATAATATTCTGCTCATTAATGTGATTATAAACCTGCTTTCCATCATTACATCCAGCTCAGGCTCTACACACTGTTTATACAGAGTCAAAGACTGACTGCATAATCAGCTTAAAGTTCATTAAGATCGGTGTTAATGTCAGTACAGTCGGAAATCTGTCAGAATTTTTTTTTTTACCAAAATATCTTCCAAATGTTTTCATACTTAGTTTGAGATGCAATCAAAGTGCGATCACATGCATAAACACCAAGTGTGTTAACACGAGTACAGGATGTTTTGTAAAAAAAAAAAACTAATCTAATAAAAAAAAAGTCATGTTTTGCGTAGTTAAAAGTGTTGATTTATCTTATGTATGTATATAGAGACGTTTGGGACACATTATAGTGTAAATGTATACAGAATCAGCCCGATATCCTTATCAAGCGGTTTGTGTTTGTGCACCGCAACAGACAATAAAGCAGCTAAGCCGAGGGAACGGATTTGGAGAGCAGAACACGAGCATGAGCCAAGACCTCGAGACAGGGTTCTTACTGCAGGCGTCCATGTTCAGATAAATCTGTGATGTTGCCCAGCAGTCCTGCAAAACATACAGAGGCATTTCATCTGCTGCACAAAGGTCATGACAAGCTGTTATGAGGAAAACATGGAAAAGGATGAGGGAAAGAATGGATGATGCCGAGATGAAGGCGACGTACCCCCATACGCCACTCCCTTCGCTCTAAAGCCTGTAGGGAGCGATGCTCCACACCGCCCCCAGATCTGCCATATTTCCCAGGCCATGTTCTCACACTGCTTAGGTTTATTTTTGCCAGAGTGAGTCAGAGCCTTGTTCAGAAATATTGGATGCTCTCTTGGGACCTTAGCAGGCCATGTTGTGCTTGTCTCCTCTTGGACAGCCAAGTCTGACTTTCTTTAATCAGCCTGGGGACGAAAACGGGTGTATGAACATCATACATCACACATCACACATCCAACAGCAACTTCCTCTACTAATAGTTTTTCGCAGAAGAGTAGTGTTACAATGTCTTGCCAAACTAACACATTTGCACTCGTGTGTGTGTGTGTGTGTGTTTAAGAAAGGTGCCCCCTCTGTAGAAAACCACAGCACACACACACACACACACACACACACACACACACACACAGGCTTTTGTTTAATGATGATGTTCATGTTCTGCACCTGGGCTTTCTTCTTTTGATCTTCCCAAGTCTTATGGATCAGATTCGACCTGTCCGCTGCATGACTCATGTCTTACTTCACTGAAGTCTCTTTCCCACGTTGATTTCGTTGTCTCAGGACCATATGTTAGCCATGTGCAGCTCGTGACGTCAGGGGCTCAGGTTCCGTCTCCTGGTTCTTTAATTACGTACTTGTAGCAATATAAATAAAGAAAAAAAAAAAAAACAAGCAAGCAAGGCGCAAAAGAGATGTAAATAAACATGTGCTTTGGATTAAGTGTATTAATAGGATGAATGATCAACTAGTTTTAGTTTCACAGAGTTAATAGATAATTTTGATTGGTTAGGGTCGTGTATTAAATTTATTGATAAAGTTTACATGCAGGGCTGAAACTGTCCAAGAATAAAATCTGTAATAAATACAGTACCGCCTCTGTTGAGGATCACATTCATTATCTTCTCATGCTCTATAGGGATATGCCCATTCATCTTGAGTTTTTGGCAGCATGTGGCACATTTTCTTTCTTTCTAACAGTCGATCTCCCTTTACACCCAGATTCACTTTGGTTAGTAGATGATTCTGATATAACTGTTAGTTTATGCAGCATGTCTGCATTGAGCGCCTCCAAAAAGCCTTTTAGATTTAAAAAAAAGCTGGTTTGAAACACATATCCACTCGTGTCTGTCTGGCGTTCCTATTTTTCAGACTATTATGGTTTTGGAACATCCCAGAGCCAGACGTCATCTCACCAAACGATTAATGCCTGAACAGCAAATAGATTTTGTTAAAGAATTGACAAAGTGATAATTTCTGTCATGTCAATCAAAGCCATGTGTTTTATCCTTTCTTTTGTTTACATATTTATTTTGTGATTTGCTTATCATTCATTTTTCTGCCCCTCCCCCACCTGAAGCATTGCATTTGCTTGTTTGTGTTGATAATTTAATATTCAGCAAAAAGGTATTAGCAAAAAAATTATAATGAAAAAACAGTCATGTGTAACTGTAATTTAAGTGTATTGTGTGTGTGTGTGTGTGTTCCTGTCTAGTTCTGCAGCTCAGACTCCAGCAGAGACGCACACGGGAGCAGCTAGTAGACCAGGGCATTATGCCGCGTGAGTATCAGAAAAACTCTGAATAAATCCTTCATCTCTTATAAAATGAACAGCATGAAGACTAACGAGAGCAAAGCGTTAAACAATGATAACCTCTAAACACAGGAGTTATCAGTTACACCACACGATTTCAACCTCATTAAGATCTCACTGTACGGTAAAATTTCCAGCAGATTTTCTGAAGGTCACTTACTTTAAACACATCCGCGGGTCGTCTGAGTTCATTCTCGATGCGCCCCGAGGCAGATTGTAACATGATTCATGGATCTGGATCTGGATCTATGTTAGGTTAGCGCTCCAGATATTCATTTGCTTTTGAGTTTAAAACGGAAGTGGGCGTGGCCCAAACAGGAAGCAATTTGCAGACGAGAGCTTTAATAAGCCCCTGAACCAGACGCCCTGCGGAACTTTTGACTGAGTAAAACGAGCTATTTTTAATCAGACTGGATGCAGCGTTCGGATCTGATACCTTCCAGAAAGATCAGACAATGTAGTGGACCGTATTTAAAGAAGTCTTTAAAAAAACACACATATGGCTGTATTATTAGTTATTATTGTTAAAGTTTTTTTTTTGTGTGTGTGTGTGATCTCCGTGTACCGTGCTCAGAGTGTATTCTGTGGGAACTGGTCGAAGCAGTCACTCAAACACAAAAAAGTTCATATATAAACATACTGTACAGATATATCTACACATGTATATAAAGTATAAATAAAATCAGTGTTTAGTGAAACTGCACTCACATGTGATTCGAGTGCTAATCCGTGGACATGTACTGATCTACGGTGGCGTGACTGATGTCCGTGTGATCTTGCGCGGATCTCAGGCTGGTTATCTTGTGAATGACGAATCTCAGGCTGTTCTGCGCTACGTTGTGCACCAGACCTCCTGCTGTGTGAAGTCAGACCGCCAGGAACAATACCGCCGATTACTGTTTAGTATTGCAGAACAAGGGCGCTTTTCTTTTCTTTTCTTTTTTTTTTTTTCTCACAGTTCGAGTCGGGGTTGCGGAAATGGGTCTTTGCTGGTTTAGTAGAATGAGTAACACAAAGCCACTAAAGAGAGGATGAGTAAAGTTTGTCTTGCTAAATCAAAGACTCAGCTCTTCTGTGATGAATGGATAAAAACAGTCACTTCCTGTTCACCCGACCGGCAAACGCATGGTGAAAAATCAGTTAACCGACCATATGGGGAAAAAAAAAAACACATCTAGACAACTTTCATCTCGCTCTGTCTAGCAGAATGCTGACTGGTTTCAATTGTGGAGATAAGATCAATGTGTCAGGTCCCGACAGGAGATTAACAGGATAAAGAGTGAAAACGCTATGATTTTGCCAGAATTGACTCTTAGAAACAACAACCAGCACGGAGAACAGCCTGACTGCAGTGTGCAGCATCTGATGTACTTTTAGAATGATATTTGATGCATTTCTCGTTTCAGCACTGAAGACTCCTGCTGCTTTCCATGGACAGATACGAAGTCTTGAGAGAGCCAGGGTGAGTCTCACACACACTCCATAAATAATATGCAAGAAATACAGCGTTGAGAAAGTGAACTTCAATGATGCACAGTTGGTTTGAAAGCAAAAGAGCGGCTTAAATGTCTAACCGAAGGTCTTTTTCATTTCTCTTCCACCTGAATATCACCAGACTGAGAATTTCCTGAAGCACAAGATCAGTAGCAGACCTGAGCGTTCAGAGCTGGTCCGAATGCACATCCTTCAAGGTAACCAAACTGTCATCAGGGTTCTGATCAAGAAGTAACGTTTTTTTTTCAAACCCGCGGTTGTGTTCCATAGCCGTGATCTTCTTTATATACGCTTCAGAGACCCAGGCCGAGCCCTCACTGCAGGCCACACAGATGAAGCTCAAGCGAGCTCGTCTGGCTGATGACCTCAATGAGAAGATTGCGCTAAGGCCCGGTCCAATGGAGCTGGTAGAGAAGAACATCCTGCCTGTAGAATCCAGTGTGAAGGAGACCCTCAGTGGTAAGCGCAGATTTTCTTGTTAAGCATTTCTGTAGCTCTGAATACACTGGCGGGCCAGAAAACAAGCAAGTCACCCCTTCAGAAGGGTCAAGTTATCGGCCCGTGTCGAGCAACGAAAATAACTGAAGTTAAGACCTGCCCACTGTACAAGCCTCTGGAGGCAGCGTTATGGTCTGGGTTTGCTTCAGTCGCTCAGGTCTAGGCTCAGCAATGTTATGTGGCAATAGAGCGGAACATCGGCATACGAGTTTAATCCGCTCCGGAGGCGAATTCTTAGGGTGAAATAATGTAAATGCAGATAATCCGTTCCAGCCACCCAACAATATTACCAATATTACCAACACTATAGTCATATTTTTGCACATTTAGAAAAGACTTGTAAATGAAGTAAAATATGAAATAAATAGACATAAAACCTCATTTAACCTTAATTTATGATTCCTCTTGGCACCGACTGCTTTAAAAAAAACAAACTGAAAGTTGCTCCCTTTTCTTCTTCCTGCCGTAGATGATAACGTTATTGGGACCCATGCCGCCTATTTTGTGTCGTCACAAAATCTAGAACAAAATGCAAAAAAACTCACAAACCCTCACTTTGCTTGGCTTTTGATTGGCTTCCAGAAGTACGTGCATCCGGAGGTCATGTGACCGCCTCGGTCACTCGTGTGGCGAAAATGCTTCTCATGCCAAGAAAATTTCAGTTCTCAAGGTGAAAATTGTGGTGAGGTACAAGTCAGCTGACCACCTGAACGACCAGGTTCTCACATCTATGGAGTTTCTCTTCCCTGATGTGAAAGAGTGGCTCTGTGAGCACGAGGAATCATTTTCACACATGAACTGGACACTACAGTGTGTGTAACCAAACTAAATACTAGAGTGTGACATATTTTTGGCCCAAACAGTGAATATAATATAATGTAATATAATATAAATAATGTGGTGTTGTCTTTTGGCACAGAAAGTGAAACAAGCGTCCAGAAGCCTGCGGATGTGTATAACTTTAACAAGGCCAGCCGAGAAGCTCGGTCTCCAGACGGTCCGGGCAGTCAGGAGTCTCAGTGCTCAGTCCCATCCCCCAGAGAGGCCAGGCTGCCGGAGATCTCCTCTGCCACTCTGACCGCAGGCTCCAACCTACAGGTGAAAGTCATTATTAATGCTCCAGGAGAGATTGCAGACTTTGGTGTTTTCCACAGAGGAGATTAAACAAGAGTTTCACATAGACCACATTGGAAAGTAAGGATAAGAGTGCTGATAAGGAACTGACCACCGATTTGCCATAAAGCTCTCCATCATTGCACTGTAACTAATGGAAGCATGTCTGCTCTGTTACTGGCTCCCATCCAGTCTGTCCTCTCTCTCTCTCTTTTTTTTCGTACTTTCTCCTCCCTTGTGTTTGAAGTCATGTGGTTTGTGTCTGTCTTTATCTCGGCCCTGTCCACCTACGACCCAGATCTCAGAGTTACTCAGTCAGGCATCAGCAGAGGATCAGACAAACACTCAGCACATACCTCCTGCTCAGCCCGTCTCCACCACCACCTCCGCACCCCCCATCAAATCAGGTCTTACTCTTGTGAAGGTGAGTGAAATTTTGGGGTGATTGGGCTCATTTCCTGCAAGTGTTCTCGGTCAAATGGGCGGTGACTCAACAAGGTCTGGCTGTCAGCGTGTAACAGATTTCTGAATTGTGTCGGTAAAGAAAACAGAAGTTATGTACAACATTAAATCATATCTGTGGTTTAAAAGAGCAATAACTGGAACAGAGCACGCAGTGGGAGACATCAGACCTCAGAACGATCTGCTTATCTGTGAAATGACCCGTTTTTCAAGAACGTAAAATAAATCATTTTGTACTTGTATTTTGTAAACCTAAGGGAGGAATGAACAAGCCGTTCTTACTTCTTCAGAGCCGTAACATGAACCTTGGTGATTTGATTCATTTGATCTGCTTATAAATCTTCCTTTAATCATACAGTTATAAAGCATCCTGCGGAGGAAGCAGTGGAATACTGACACTAAACTTTCAGTCTCTTGACAGTGAGATTGTTTCCCCGTCACGGCCACCTCATGCCAAAACCAAGGCTGAAAAGCTTAATTAAACTAGCGAACAGACGAAGCAGCAGCTGTCTCCTGTCTTCCGTTTAACTTTTATTATGCACACAAAAGACCTGATGGAAGTCGAATCCTACAAACTGAACTCAGAGCAGTGCATTTATCATAATCTGCACCCTCGAAGCACGCGTCACATTTTTGTCTCAAGCGTTGTCCTTCCCGTTTAGGGAGTGTGCCTGGATCCGAGCATCTGTGCTTATATAAGCAAACCTGAAATTATATTCTTACAGCTCACTGGCTTTCAGTTCTCTCCCTCAGATGCCAGACCCTTTTTTCATGTATATCCTGTAGTTGAACATTTTGTAACAATAAGGGTCGTGTCCTCTTCCAGGCATCCTGTTTCCCCATCCTGCCATTCTAGACAGATGTTCAGCCTTACAGTATATCTATCCACTAGTGAGGGTGAAATGTCATCAAGTGGTTTTTCGTTTCAATTAAGGCCGGCAGTTCTGTGTGCACCGGCAGATAATCATTCATATACAGGATACAGTTGACTTCGAAAGTATTGGAACAGCATGGGCAATTTTTTTTTTTTTTTTTTTTTTTGTACTGTACACTGAAGACATTTGGGTTTGAGACATAAAGATATTGCATGATATTGTGCAGGGGTAGCTCAGTGGTTAAGGCTTTAGACTGCCAACCAGAAGGTCCCAGGTTCAAACCCCAGCACCACCATGCTACCACTGTTTGACCCTTGAGCGAGGCCCTTAACCCTCAACTGCTCTGACATGTAATAAGATAAAAGCTAAATCACTCTGGAAATGGGTGTCTGCTAAATTCTGTCAATGTAAAAAAAATTATAAATGCATGATAAATTAGATCCAATGATGATTATTCTGTAATATTTCTGTAGACTTTTGAATTCATTCTGTTACTTCAATCTTGAGTTATATCATCAATAAATATTTCCAGAAGCATCCGTGCATGCCCAAGCCATATGACTCTGCTCTCTCTCTCTCTCTCTCTCTCTCTCTCTCGCTGGTCTTCATGTTGGTTTATCTAGTTTATCACCAAACGCAGACTTTGTGGTCAAAACTCAGAGCTCAGTCCAAGAGCAACCATTCAGAGCCATTAATTGTTTAATCAGTCGATTTAACAGCACACACACACACACACCTGGACGGCAGGAAACACCTGCTCCAATATTTCTGATGAAGTTTCAGATTTAAATAGCAGGAAATGAGCGTTGAAATTCAGCTCTATTGTCTGATCTATTCTGTATCTGTCCTCAGTGTATAGCGACAGCAAAAGCAATGGCCTTTGTCTCCTCTTCCCTCGTTTCAGCAAACTCAACCCAAGCTTCCGGGTGAAAAAAGCCGCAGCAAAAAGAGCAAAGACCCCAAGCCGAGGGTAAAGAAGCTCAAATATCACCTGTATGTTCCGCCAGACCAAAAACAGGAGCCCAGCGAGGCCCCCATGGACTCGACCTACGCCCGCTTGCTTCAGCAGCAGCAGCAGTTTCTCCACCTGCAGATCCTCAGCCAGCAGCAGCAGCACTACAGCTACCAGGCCATTCTACCTGCACCTGCACCTTTCAGGTGTGTGATTACGACTCACTAACACAAAAACACCCTAACAGTCCAGCTCGCCAGGTGCCTAATGCCCCGTGCAGCATGTTTTAGAACAGTCAGGTGAGACTGGAGATTATTTAAAGCTGATGTATAAAGTCATTGTATGCTGCCTATTAATTATAGAAATCGAATCATTTCATGACGTTATGTTGGTGGCCCAATCGGACCAGAACGCATTTGTTACCGGGCTGTCCAGAACCGTCACACAAAACCCAGCCTGCTGTCATGTGACTGAAATTTAAAGATCTGAATGTTTAACAGTAACAGACAGTGTAATGTTTAACTTTACCTCCTTTACACAATGCCAGGTTGCTCAGGCAAAACGCCAAGTCAAGGGTTATTCATTATTAATAATGTTAACATTTCCGTTACTTGCTTTGATCTGTGATCTCAACTCTGGCGTTGAGGTTCTGAATAACTGTCTCGACATGGCTTAGCCTCACCTTTTATCCCGAGCTTAGAGAACGTGTCGGTGCACGGCACTTCCTCACATTCTTGTGCTCCCTGACCCGCGTTTATCCCAGACAGACTCCTGCTGCGATTGCCCGTAACAAAGCTTGTTGATTGTGAAAGATGAGAACACAGGAAGTTCCGTTTTAATCAACCTCCTGGCATTCATGTGTTTTTCTCCCGTGTGTATGACAGGCCTTTGCCTAAGGTTCAGAGCAGCTGTTCTAACGTGGCCGTGGGAAACAACCAAACTCCGCCTGTAGTGGAGCACCAACAGCGTGCACCAATCTCCCCTGGACTCAGCACCAACAGCGTGAAGAACCGCAAGCCTGGTCCTCTGCCTGCTAACTTAGACGAAATGAAGGTGTGTGATATTGTACGGTGTAGAGCTTCTGTGAGCTGCCTGTTTACAGGCGGTATTTTTGGATATGATACAGTCGAGATAAACAAAGCAACCGACTTGATTCAAGTTGACCGTTTATAGTTTGTGAGTGGCAGCCAATGTGTGAATGATGGAAGTAGAAGCTGATCATTCGTATGTTGTGAGTGGAAGTTTATAATGTACTATATATGTTGTGAGTGACAGCCAATGTGTGTATGTTGAGTAGCAACATGCGCTATGGGTGATAGCTTTATAGTGCACATGTTGTGCGTGGCAGCTGTTTTTTGTGAGTCCCATGGATGTTGATGCTGATTATGTGGATGTTGTGGGTGGTAGCTGATGGTGCATTTACTGTGGGTGATGACTTTATTGTGCATATGCTGTGAGTGGCAGCAGGTACTGTGTAGATTGTGAGTGGCAGCTGATGGTGCATCTGTGGTGAGTCGCAGTTCATTGGTGCGTACATTGTCAGTGGCAGCTGATGGTGCATGCGTTATGAGTGGCAGCCGATAGTTTGTTTACGTTGTGAGTTGCAGCCGATGGTGTGTACGTTGTGAGTGGCAGCTGATGTTGTGTATGTTTTCAACCAGACCCCAGGACTTATACTATACTACTGTATACTCAGATGATTGCCTTTAAGAACATGGCAACACATTTAATGTTTAAATGCTTTGTTGGCAGCCGTCTGTGGTTGAAGAGGGCAGCGTGTAGTTTCTCCTGTATTTTTTTTAGATCGCTCTCATTCTTGTGCTGTCACTTTTTCATTAAGTAGATTGTTTCTTTGGAAAGAGTTAATTTGCTTGCGTCTATCAGTCTTGGTGTAGCATAATGTTTGTCGTGTGTTTACTCTTCATCCCTATTGCATAAGTTTCTGTATGTTCATCCATGTTTAAATTTAAAATAGCTTTAAGTGTTTTTCTTATCCGTGTTATCTGTGTTATCAGATCGACTGCTTTTCGTTCCTCAATGATGGAAAGAAAGTTGTACTTAAATGGAAATGCAATATGGACTTTTTTCAAACCATTATAGTAAAAACAATATTGGTGCGTCTTGTTTTTGTTGATCTGTACCTTTAATTACTGTTATACGTCTGATGTTCTCTCGCAGGTGGCCGAACTTAAAATTGAGTTGAAGCGACGAGGTCTTCCTGTATCTGGCACTAAAACAGACCTCATAGAGCGGCTCAAGCCCTACCAGGAGAGCCACCAGGTCACCGGCACTCCGAGTGAGACCAATAGCGTCATTCCTCCGCTAACCAATCACAAGACAGAAAGCATGAGCATGACTCCCCCAGTGTCTCCTGTGCACTCGGAGCTTTCCACTGAAAGTATGGAGGAGACCAGCGACAGCAAAGCGCTAGCCGCTACATCTCCATCCATCATAAAGACAGAGGATACATCATTGGATTCCACAGGAACCAATAGAGACCAGAGCCTGTATGAGAAGGAGCGGCAGATAGAGGAGCTGATTCGCAAGCTGGAGCAGGAGCAGCGTCTGGTGGAGGAGCTCAAGATGCAGCTGGAGGTGGAGAAGAGGAACCAACAGGGAGCGACACAGCAGCAAAGTAAACTTGAAACTTGTAAAAGGATAAAAGAGGAGCGTGATGTCTGCTCCAGCTGTACCTCCACTCTGGAAGAGAAAGAACCCCAATCCCAGGCGCAGACACACCAGTTCTACATTACTGCACAAGGAGGACCGGCCTCCCAGAACATCCTCAGCACTCAGACGGAGCAACGTGTCCTTCCTACAACCGTCCATCTCGCACAGGTCCCTCTTCACGATTAAGTACTGGAATTATTCCTCGTTTAAACAGTCTCATCGTTCTGTATCCTAATTTTTGTCTTTTCTGTGCAGACGGGACCGGTTCTCCAAACCCCGGAGAGTGCGTCATTTCAGCAGCACACAAATCCGCCTCAGTCTGCACCTCAAGTGAGCGCGAGTTTTACCCATTACTGTGCACGTTTGATTTATGGATTTGTTGCCATGTTCCTCATTCTGAATTTTATTTCCCAGAATCAGTCACAGTGTTTGCGTAATCTTTAAACAAGCACTTATCAATAATAAGACTACCTGTTGTCATTTTATCCGACTTATTATTACATTCCGTTCCACTTCACTTCATAAATCCACTTCAGTGTGTTCTCTCTCCTAATGACACGCTTGCTTGGAATGCTCTTCTCCTGCGCACAGATTGAGCTCTCCCACTTTTCAGTTCAGCTGGTGAATTCCTCTCTTAATAGCGTCAAATCCCTGGCTGCAGTCATGCACACAGTGTGCACACACACACACACACACACACACACACACACACAGAAACACACAGTTACTGGAACCTCACTAGCAGTGTGTTGGTCCTCAGATGACGTCCGTGTGCAGCGTCTCAGGCTCGAGCTCGGGGCCGAATCAGGAGCAGCACAGATCTGAAGCGGCACGGTCGCTCTCACCCGGACACAGTCCTCCAAACGCGTTCACCGCCAAAGTAAGCATGTGTCTGTGACCTGCGTCTGTCTCTAACCGAATGGAAGATAAACATGTGCCACGGAACAGGAAAATGAAACGTATGCTTTGTGTTTTCCCGCGTTAGCCGAGCTCGCCCTGCCCCTCCACCCTCATCCTCCCGCCATCTCCATTCAGCAATCATCACAGCCCCAAGAACAAAGACCCGCCGCGCTACGAGGAGGCCGTCAAACAGACTCGAGCACTTCAGGCCACCATGCAGGTAAAGTCGCTTTCATTAATCATTAATCCTCACATGTGGTATTTGAGGAGTCAGTATTCCGTTCATGAACACGGGATGGACTCGGCCTGCCTGGAAGCCACTTCCTCTTCATTTTCATTGAGCAATTCGGCGCTAAACTGATCGCCGTCGATCTAAAACTCTCCTAGAAGATGATCGTGAGCGTTTCACGGAGGGGCGGGGCTATTCACAGACGGGTCGTGTGTTTGTTTGAGAGTGAGGAAGATGCGAGGGAGGGGAGGGGGGTAATGGGGGTTGACACCTGAGCGAAACGATGCTTTCTGTGCAATTTACATTTTATAATTTTATTATTCTGACAGTCAGTGTGAGACACACTGGGTTGTGCTGCTAGAACAGTTTAAATACTAATATTAATTACTGATTGTTAACATGTTCAAGTGCTAATTTCATACAATGTGCCGCGTCTGTCGATCTGAATATGAATGAATTTGTATGTAAAGTTTTATGTTTTATGTGTTTAAAAAAAACATGGAATTCCTTGGAACTAGTGTAGACCTGGATGTGCAGCTTTCACTGTGAAGTTCAAATGATTTACACACTTTGGAGCCTCGTGTCCATGTGATGCGCGTCGACTCGAGCCGGGTCGGGTGCAGCAGCAGGAGGTCACGCTGGCGTCCGTCACTCAGTCAAGAACAGAAATCAGAAAACTTGATCTCAGTTATGTTGCGCTGGACGGACCGCACCACATTCACCTTCATCGTGTCCTCAACCCGAACCGGTTCAGCTGCCGAGACTCCAGAGGTCATGAGGTCAAGCTGCCGAGTGATATATATTTATGGCCGTTAGTAACCATGTTGCACTTCCTGCTCTCTTGAGCTTTTTAATGAAGTTTTACGGCTTACACACTTCAGCTCTGTGTACGGGGATTTACAGCTGATTGTAAATTTTTAGTTCAGTTTGACGGGTGTAAATGTTTGATGAACGAGTGCGGGTGTCTTTGTTAATCCTCCTACGCTGAGAACACTTTTAACATTTCAATGTTTTTTCTTTCTTTCTCCAAGATTCCCACTGCAGTCAGTCAGCACATGGACGACTTGTTTGATGTCCTGATTGAGAGCGGAGGTGAGAACAAACTCTTAACCAGAGGCAATTTTGTAAATGTAAAAAATAAAAAAAGAAATAAAGAAAAGGTTTCAAAAAATTCTTAGTACGATGTCAAGGTCACAGCTCTGAGCTTCTGTCACTCACATGTTAGAAATAAACTCAGACCAGAGTCACATCAGGATCTCGCATTACTCTAATAATTAAAATAAATATGAAGATGATGATCACAATCATTACTGCAGAAGTCTTTGTCTTTGTTTGATCCCCTGATTTTGTCTTTCCCAGAGATCTCCCCACTGCTCCGAGAAGATCCTCCTGATAAACTCCTGCCCGTGACAGCCAGCGTCACCACTCTCCCCATCAACACAGCGCTGTCTCGTCCTCCTCCTCAGGTCCACGTCGCCCACATGCCCAGTCTGGTGGCACTGGCGTCGGACCACCAGCTGGAGGCTCTCATGGACGGAGCGCTGCCAGCTAACACGGAGCCCCGCGCCCTGCGGCTCATCGAGGAACTCCACAGCCAGTTCTTGGAACCACACCGTTCCCCCATGGACACCGGTGAGATGAGGTTCTCCGTTTCGCCGCCCCCGTCCCTCCACCTGCATGACACCAACCTGGACAACATGGAATGGTTGGAGCTGAGCGTGCCAGGCTCGGGGGGTGTCTCTGTGCCACCTGCCATCTTCTCCTCAGACTTCCTGGACTCTCCGGATGTGCAGTGGGACTGAGAGCGAGTAGACCACACGCCTGGTAGAGCTTCAGAGGTGGAATAGTGAAGCAGACACGGAGGACGGAGATCTCTCCTGGTCCCGTTGAAAGACGGCGCGGCCTTTCCGGATCTCTGCATCGAAGACGCGCTTTAACGGTTGCAGTGTTTTATGTCGGCCTGGTTTACGTTTGCGCACCAAAGACTGTCCTTGAAGACAGAAATCGGAATGTCGGCCATTTCGTTAATTCGTTTCTGTAAAATATACTTTTTTTTAACCTTTCTGGTTTTATTTTATGTGACGTTATTGGTCTAACACACGCCGTCTGTTTAGTAGCAGCTCTGAGATATCAGAATTTTTGTGAGACACACAGTACAGCGTTCCAAAGACGTTGGAAGTGCAGTGTAGCCCGGTGCAGTTACATTTACAGCATCCGGCACACGCCCTGAACCAGAGCGACTTTTTATCTGGTTTTACGCCTGAGTGGTTTGAAGGTTAAGGGCCTCGCTCAAGAGCCCAACAGTGGCAACTTGGTGGTGCTGAGGTTTAAACCTGAGACCTTGTGATCAGCGGTACAACACCTTCACCACTGTCTCTTCTACTACTTCAGCTCATAGTGTATGTGTGTGGGGTGTGTGTGAATGGGGTGTGTGTGTGGGGGGGGGGGGTTGGCAATATCATCACTGTCAGCACACATGCGCACACACACACTAGTGTTGGGGTCAGGGTGGATTTAATTCAAAACCAGGACTCGTGTGTCAGCTTTAGTGATCGCGTCATGTTAATCACCAGTGCCTTGAAAAACAGAAAAAACAGACCTGGTGCTTCAGTTTAATGTTTTTTTTTTTATTGTAATTTAATCCATAAAATACAAACATGAAATGAACATGTGAACAATAATTTAATGCCTGTAAGCAATTTATGAAAATTTCTAACTCATGTTACAAAGTTTTCCTTTTGCTCATTTTAATCACAATCTGTAAAACAGGACGCATCATCTCCTAGCAACATGCTGCGTCTAGACCGGCTGTTTAAATTTAGGGTGTTTGGCTTTAACTTCACCGTCGTTCTGCTAGAAGAGGAACAAGGTCTCTGCATCTAGAATGTACCGCCATCAGATGGTTCTGTTACTGCGATTACTTTCAGACAACCGTGTGTGATGGAGCAGATGGGCAGACAAGAGGTCGAGCGTTTCATCAAATGTTTATACTCGTTTATTCTTTAGTTCATAATATTTTGTTATGGTCTAGTGCAGGGGTACTCAAATATAAATTTGAAAGGTCCACTTACCAAATTTCTATTCAGTCCGAGGTCCGGAAAAATGACAGT
>JAQMYK010000023.1:16787244-16799064 GCA_030014345.1 Clarias buthupogon | reverse complement strand
TGTATATTATATATATATATATATATATATATATATATATATATATATATATATGTGTGTTTATACTAATTGTTTATGCTAATAACAAATTTTGAACTTGTTCCACACCTGGTTTCTTGTTTAGGCGCTTTGTTTGATGAGGTGTTTCCAGGTAGACTAGCGACTGGAGATTGCTGTTGGTCGGGAGCATCTGAAGACTTCAACTGGACAGTTTGCTGGTATGGACTTGGGTTAGTGCTTTGTGATTGGCTATCGTCCAGGTGAGGAGCACCAGTGGTGCATGACAGAGCAGTGGTGTGTTGAGTGGTCAGGCCTGAGGATTCAGATGGGTTAGAATGTTGCTGGTTATCTGAGCTACTGGCTTGGGGTTGCTGGTTATCTGAGCTAGTGGTTTGGGGTTGGTTAACAGTTTGTTGCAATGCCATGCAGCTTGTTGACAATTCAGTCAAACTGCGTTCAGGACAAATGGCAGTGTTCTGGGACGTAGATTGCTGAATAGAATCAGATTTTTCTGACTGGATAACAGTCTCCTGAGTAGCCGATGCTGGTGACTTTATAGCATGTTGATATGTGGCTGTGTCCAAGTCCGGTGACTGGGTGCTGTTGTGCAGACCTGAGCCCTCACTCAGTGAAAGCGGGATGTTGCTGTGCTGGGCATTTGGTGTTTCTATAGATGCGGGAATTGCAGAGACAGAAACAGCAGAGGTGGTGACGGAGGTAGACCGAGCTGGATGATGAGCTGGAGATTCTGGGAGTTTCTCAGTGGCTTCATGATATTCACTTGAATCGCTCTCATCATCAGAAGTCTCAGAACTGCTCTCCGATGAGGTGGACTCATACCTGTATTGCATATCTGTAGTTATTGTCTTCATTGAACAGTTACTACAAAAAGTTACTATGAGAGTACAGACAAAATAATAATATCGATTACACAGTAAAATTAAAACAGTTATACAATACAGGTTAATTTTACCTTCCATTCACTCCGATGAACTGCAAATTCTTCTGGGCTGAAGAAGAGCGTGGCTCTCTGCCTGCCTTATGCTTCATGATTGATCTCAAGCTAGAATGAGGAGAAGCTTTAAAAGAAATAAAGTCGCTTAATGTTACTGTTTACAAACCTAGTGAGATGTATATATTCATGTTTATGGACAAAATAATTATAAATAGATAAATGACAAAAGACATACCTGGTTGGGGTGCACTTTCATGTGAAGGCATATCTTCTGTGGATGGCTGCGGTTCCCCTTCCCTCACTCTCTGGCAAAGGGGAGCCGCTTGACTATAGTTTGTCTCCATAGCACTGGAAGGGCTGGTGACCGGGACTGATGTGGACAGTTCACTTTTTAGGACCTCTCGTACCTGTTTGGAGCTTACTGCAATTGATTCTTAGACAGGAGGCAGAAGAAGAACACAGACACAGCACTGACTATTACACCTTTTATGTGATGTGTACACCAGGAAAAGGCAGTACTGTAATTGTAGTATCAATAAATACCTTCTGCACCTAGGGGCTGTGCATATCCTCTTTGAGGAGTTCCCTCCAGCAGGGGTGCAGATAAAGGTCTGGAGGAGGTGCTGCATTGTTGAGTCCTTAGTATGACCATAGGCTGCTCCAATGTGTACACCTGAATCCCCACTGTCCTCTGCTGCTTCTGCTGTCCTTGCTGGGTAAAGCTGACCAGAGTGTGGAGGCCAGAACCACCTTGGTCATGCTGCTCCTGCCAGCCAACGCTGGTGGCCCTCACAGCATGATCGGCCTGCAGGGTCCCACCTTGCCTTTCCTTCTTCACTGCCTCTATCTGCATCTGGGCACTCTGTAGTTCTTGCATAGTCTTTCTCAGCTGCATCTCCAACTGACCCACCTTGGACTTTAGACCTTCTGTCTCAGGCAGAAAGCCCAAGTCTTCTTCCCTCACACCCACACCCACCTGGCAAATATCTTTCTCGTTATTTTCAGGACCAACACCAATGGTTCGAACCTCCTTTCTTTTTCCTGGTCTAATACTACCCACAATCACGGTATCTTCTATCTCACAGCCTGAGTCTTGACGTGAGCCATCGGGGGTGGTGGGTGAGAGACCCCCCTCCACCTTGCTGCTACCAGCATCCACTCCTTCCTCTGGAATGTCAATGTAGAGCTCTCCACGTGGCCGGCCACGACTAAATCCGAGTGTGTGTCCCAGAAACTTCTGACTCTTTAGTTGCACACTAAGCTGTCGCTTTTCCTCCTGCAGCACAGAGATCTTCACCTGCAGCACAGGAATGGTCTTCACTTGCTCTTCCAGATCCCGGATCTTCCTAAGGGCCATGGCCATTTGTTCACGCACATGCTGCAGGTGGGCTGGGGTGGGCGATACAGGTGTTGACAGACCTGAGCTGGCTGGTGTGTATGAACTTCCCCCTCCCTGAGTACGATTGAAGCTGTGCGCACTGGACAAGGAGGTGTTGGAGCCAGCGACACTGCTGTGCATGCTGCCTAAGTTGGAAAAACGAGTGTCCTTCTCTTCCTCCAGCTTTCGCCGTGCATCTAATAGAGTCTTCTCCACACGAGCCATGCTAAAGTTGGGACGCTGAGATGTGTGAAAGCCCGGTGCACAGTATGAGTAGGATGAGTGTCGGCTGTCCATGCTGGCATTAGAGCACAACGACTCGGTGGAGGTCCACCAGGAGCCAGTGTAACCGTAACCACGAGGCAGAGAACCATAGCGCGGACGTCGCTGAACGGGGACCCTCTTGATAGTGTTACCTTTTTCAATGTCATTAACATATTTGAGGAAATCCAGATCCAGACGGTAACCATAAGGGGTCTCTACCGAGTAAGGAGCCTCCGTGTCCTTCGCATGCAGGGAAGTGGGGACTGTAGAGTTAATCTTCCCTGCAGATTGGAGTAATCAATTTTAAACCAATAAAACTCTCACTTTAAATCACTTAGCTAGACAACAGCAGCAAATCACTTACTGTAGCTAGACAACAACAGCATCTATTGGTTAACAATCTTAATCCTTTTGGTAAATATGTCCGTTCATAAATAACAACAAAGATTATTTACAGTGCCTTGCAAATGCATTTATACCCTTTGCACTTTTCCACATTTTGTCACATTACAACAACCACAACCATAAATGTACTTTATTAGGATTTTATATGGTAGACCAAAGTAAAATAGCAAATAATTGTAAAGCGGAAGGAAAATGATGATTTCTTTTCTAGAGAAAAATCTAAAAAGTGTGCCGTAAGTTTGTATTCACCTCCCTGAGTCATTACTTTGTAGAACCATCTTTCGCTGCAATTACAGCTGTCTTTTGCCATACGTCTCTACCAGCTTTGCACATCTGGCGAGTGAAATCTTTGCCCCGTTCTTCTTGGAAAATAGCCCAAGCACAGTCAGATTAGATGACAAGCGTCTGTGAACAGCAATTCTTTTGCAGACTTCTAAGATTGACCTGTTTTTGGCTCCATAGCTTCTCTGTCCATGCTAAAGAAAAGTATCCCCACAACATGTACAGTGTTAGTTTTCCGTCACACATTTTGTGTTTTGCATTTAGGCCAAAAAGTTACGTTTTAGTCTCATCTAACCAGTGCACCTTCTTCCACATGTTTGCTGTGTCCTCTACGTGGCTTGTCACAGATGGCAAACGGGACTTCTTATGGCTTTCTTTCAATAATGGCTTTCTTCTTGCCATTATTCTACAAAGGTTAGATTTGTGAAGTGCAAGACTAATAGTTGTCCCACCTGAGCTGTGGATCTCTAACAAACCTCTGAGATCTTCACAGAAGCGCTGTATTCATGCTGTGATTAACTCACACACAGGTGGACTCTGTCTAATTAGGTGACTTCTGAAGGCAGGTGGTTTCACTGGATTTTAGTTAGGGGGATAAGAGTGAAGGGGGCTGATTACACCTACAAGCTACACTTTTCAGATTTTTTTATTTATTTATATTTTTTCATTTTGCCTTCCACTTCACAATTATGTGCCACTTTGTTTTGGTCTGTCACATAAAATTCCAATAAAATACATTTACGTTCGTAGTTGCAATGGGACAAAATGTGGAAAAGTTCAAGGTGCATAAATACTTTTGCAAGGAACTGTACTATAGATGTCTACCCATAGAATAGGTGGTTATTATGAACATTTTTATAATTTTTTGGGTTTTATCAGTATTTAGCACTTTAATATTCTGTGTTTGCACCATTGGCCATTCACGATACAATACTAACACGTCTAATGCAAAAATAACCAACCTGGAAAGCTGGTGTCCATATGTAGCACTTGAGCCATGATTCAACAACAACCTTCTGTAACACCATCACATACAAAACCTAAAAAAGGAGAGAGAGAGAGAGAGAGAGAGAGAGAGAGAGAGAGAGGGAGAGAGCTGTTACAGCATTAGCATCATTTATTCTGTGACACATGAGTCCAGCTGCCTGGACACCCCGATGTGGGGTCTGCACCGCTTACATAAATCAGTGCGATTCTGTGCATTCGTTTAAAGACAAAGGAGGAAGCCAACGGTCACATCTGACGGTGTGTAATGTGGGATTGTTATGGTTTAAGTCTACTGCAGTCCATCAGAACCTTTCTGTCATTTTTTGGTTTGCTTTCTCTCACCATTGCTGGGATTGGACTTTTTTTGTCTTTCTTTTCTGGATCTCATACTTAAAGGAAAGGGAATGGAAAGGAAACTTTTCCTGGCAGCTACAGTGACTTGGGGAGAAAGCGCCTCTCGTTACAACCTTATTAGGAATCATTTTTCCCTCGAAGGCTCTCCATATGGAGGTGCTGGAAAAAGAAAATTCAAGCTCTCTCTCTCACTCTCTCACACACACACACACACGCACACACACCTTCTAACTCTGTCCAACTCCCAACTCCTTTTTTCTTTGTTTTTGCTTTTCCAATACCTCCCTGGTTCCCTTCCCCTCCCCTCCAGTCAGCTGAGAATCAGGAGGTTGCAGATGACTGCTGTCTTCTCTTCGTCTTTCCTGTCTCTCAGCGGTGCGTCTCAACTCCAGCAGAGACCAGACCCATGTTTAAAACAGTTGGGCCAAACAAAACTTGTTCTGACTCAGAAAAAGGGCACATAAATTCCTATTAGCTTTTAGCTTCGTGTTTTTCACACAGCAAGATCACATTAAATCTCGGGTAAATTTGTATCCTCTCGTATTTGCATATGGTTACTGAATCGCTTGGCAATAGTGCGTGGGAAGGAGATTAAAGGTGCGGTATACAGTCCGTGACTCATCCCTCCCTTGGCTATCTGTATCTCTCCAGATCCAGATCTGAGAACCCTTTGTCCACTCAGACATGATCAATGTTTCAGTTCAAACACGAGTCCTGCTTTCTGCTTCACACTGAAACCTTTACCCTCGGCCCGTTCAAGGCTGCAGCAGAAAATCTAGGGCGCTCGGAAACACTGACGAAACTCACTCAGTATTTTTGTGACCTTTTCAGTGCACAAACAATCCTTTTTTTTTCTTTTTTTCTTTCCCACTGTACGTGTTGTTCTTTCTCTAATGTGCTTGTCTTGTATAAGTCTGTCTCAGCACAATAAATGGGGAATTTTGCAGTTTAACAATGTGTTTCAGAGAAGAGACAAACATAACTGTGTGTGTGATTTTTGTCATGTTGCACATTCCCTTGGGTGTGTGTGTGTGTGTTAAACAGTTAAAGGGGGGTTAGAGGACAGAGTTTACTGGGAAGCACATGATAAAGGTATAATTAGAGTCCAACAGTATGACAAACATCTCAGTATCGTCCAAAACTCTATCCTTTTCCTGATGACCCTCCACCTTTTTCCCCTCCTCTTTATCTGCCCAACGTCAGAATTTTGCGGTTCTTGTAATTCCTCATTTCCTTTCCTTTCTGTTCTGTCCTCCAATGCTTTGCCCCGTATTCCAAACAACCCTCCCCCACTCGTGCCAGCAATGTGATTTCCCTGAGCAGGGCAGTATTACCCTGAGAGCTTATGGTATGGTATGTGTGTGAGTGTGAGTGTGTGCGTGCACGAAACACTGACCTACAGTATACTCCTACCTGGAGTATAAATAAGCAGTTAAGTCTCCTGAACAGGACTTTACATTATGTGTTAGCATCTGACATAAAGAGTGCAATCAGAAATACACTCAGGTTTGGGGGTCAGGTTTTGAATGTGTTTTCCTCAGTGCAGGAATGACTCACAGTGCTATAACTCCATCTCTCCACCCATCATCACCACTCTTTCCTTCTGTCCTCTTTCTGCTCCCCTCCCTTTCTTTAGGATGGTGCCTCAATTTTGAAAAAAAAAAAAAAAAAAAGATGGAATTTATGAGCAGCACAGTCCAGCACTCGCTTCTTCTTCGTCTTCTTCTTCTTCTCCTGAATTACATGCAGACGTTTAATGAGCATGTGTGTGAGATTCTTCCCTGCACCACACCAGGAACAGCACACACCCCGAGTGGAAATGTGCAAAAATACAAATGCAGAGCCGAACGTTGACCATTATGTGTAGGAGTGGAGATTCAAATACCATCTCTGTGTTAAATATGCTGCTGCGCCCCACATCCCCAGTGCTTACCATCAGAAACACCACTCTACCGCCCCGCCCTTATTTCTATAAGAGTCAGCCTTTCTTATTTTTTAATGTAGTCTTAAGGAAAAGTTTTCCATTATTGATGAGAGGGATTTAGAGGGATGTTTTGTGTTTGTTAAGCCACATAGTGACCTATAAACCATAAAAATTTTTTTTTTTTAAACAGGTGCAGATGATGACAGATGATCAGGTGGTGATTAGTTTACTGCTGATGCTGAATGCTGAGGGGTCGGAACAGACGGGAGGGGAAATGAGGTCGCTGCTGAGGCTGTTACATAAACAACTGATTTTTCAGTTGTATTGTTAAATTTTCCTGCTTAACTGAACTGTATCCTTCACTGTCACTAGATCACAGCTCACACAGAAAACTTACAGTATGGAAGAATTTTGGCGTATTGGATATTAGCGCTCTTCAGCACCACCACCACCATCAAACACCAGTTGAGTAAATGTTCTAGAAGAATGGTGTCCAGTACAGCTCCAGAGACACACTGCAGCTCGTGGTGTCCCAACACATTTTATTCAACAACACTATTAAAAATTTCCTTACGTCAGTCATCTTTCTGTGGGCTACCAAGACAAATCCTTGATTATTATGATCATGATGATTTGGAGTTCATGTTTTCCCCCAGAAGGCATTATTTAACCACCCACTGCTGAAAAGGGTGCAATATGAAAATTCAAATGTTAGTGGGCATGGTAAATTATTCCATTATAGAAAAGGACCATGCTGAGAGCCGAGAACATTGAGTTATATTGTTCCAGAAGTTTTGTCATGCCATTGCCTGGAATGAAAGAAAGAAAGAAAGGGAGAGAGAGAGAGAGAGAGAGAGAGAGAGAGAGACCCTCAAAGAAGAAAAAAGTGACATGTAGGTCACAAAAGCACCATTCATTCTGGCCCTAGCTCCACAGCTGGTTTTAATAGAGAGGAGAGAGGAGAGAGAGAGAGAGAGAGAGAGAGAGAGAGACTCTTTACACTGAACTGTTCCTGTCTCATTCTTTCACTGATACACACTTTCATGCGGTGATTAAATTATAATGTTCTTTCATTCCCCCCCCCACCCCCACACCCCCCCAAAAAAGTATTGCCAGTTATGAAAGGTTCAATTATTTTTGTTAACTCACAAAAGAACCGATTTATACAACAACAGTACAACAGTGGGAAATCATTTAGTCTCAGTCCACATTTGTACACACAATTACCCCTTTACACCGGCTAACAGGCTAACAAATGGACTGCGAAACTCGCTTAAACAGAACATCTGTATCATCTGTAACACCAGCGCTAAACCTTCCTTTCTTAAACTCTAATTAAAATGATCCAGCAAGTACTCCAATAAGAATTTCCCCCCAATCAACCTTAATTAAACTATAAACACACCACACAGAGGCATGGCTCATTACCAGTGAATACATGTGTGTACAGGTCAGAAAGAGTTACAGGAAAGGGAGCTGCAGATCCCCAGGGATGCTGATACAAGTCCTCCACTTCCTCCCAACATAGCTTCAGCAAGGCATAGATCAGGAGAGACAGATTGAAAGAACGAAAGACAGAATGAAAAGAACGTAGGAAATAAATTGGAGGGGTGAGAAAGCAAGAAGAGGTGTGTGAGGGAGGGGAAAACCTCATCCGTATAGACGGAGGTAAACACTTTGTCACTATCCAGAGTTGCCAATTCATCAGTCAGCTTCTGGAAACCAGAAGAAACCCAGACGAACACTGGGAGAATGTGTACAGAAACTCCACGCTGACAGTAACCCGAGCTCGGGATCAAACTGGGAACCCTGGAGCTCCGAGAGGGGAACGCTGCCCACTGCACCGCTGTGACACCAGGAAGGAAAAACACCAAATGAAAAAAAAAAAAAGCAAATAGAAACTTCTCAATTAAATACCATTTTGCAACAAGACACAAGCTCCAGAATGAATAGTTTAGAAAGCGTTTTGTTCGCCAACACCCTTGTAAAAGGAAAGTGAAGGGCATAAAAGAGCTGAAACTTCAAACATCAATAATAATAATAATAATATAATCTCGATAAACCTCCCCAGACTCACTCCAAGAGATCGCCTTAATATCCTAGTCGTTCCTTAGCCCAATTTTTAGGCGGGAAAACAGCGTTTAGGAGACAACAGAGAAAAAAATGGATCATTACTGGACACTGAAGAAGCTTTTCAGAAAGTCGGAGGTCACTGCGCTGTCGAAGAAATGTTTATTTTTTTAAATGCTTTGTTAAAGAGGTTGAAGGAGATTTCAAAGTCAGTCCACAAATCAGGTCAACATTCTGCATCATCTGGAGCAGAGCGGAAGCCGAGGCGGAGGAAACCCTCTGGACAAACCAATCGGTACATCTACTGTATCGGTCCCCCTTCTGTAATCTTCAATCATTCTTTTGATTCTGTAAAGCTGCTTTGCGACAATGTCAATTGTTAAACGCACTATACAAATAAAATTGAATTCTGTAATATGACGACTCGTACCGCTTTGGACAGGATTCAAATCTACAGGGAATGCTGTACACACACACACACACACACACACACACACACACACAAACACTAAAAAAAAACTCCTATTTACTGTAATTTCTATAAGTCTGAATCAGTGGTGCATACTTTTAATAAATATCTCAAAGCATATTAACTTTATTATTGTTAGACTGAAGCCAGAAGCCTTCCTATCTGAAGTCACCAAAGTCTGCACAGAACCCCTCCAAACACACACACACACACACACACACACACAAACACACAGGCTGCTTTTAACATTAGGGAGCGGTTATGGAGGAATCGACGTTATTTGGTGTAGCAGCCAGAGCGCAGAGCCCAGGATGGGGCCTCACCCTGCTCACGTTACTGCAGGGGAGAGAGAGAGAGAGAGAGAGCAGAACAACACGCACGTCATCACATTACTGGCTACAGCACTGACCTCTAACAGGAAATGGTACATGGGTGGGACAACAGGAATTGCTAAAGCAACAAGAAGAAAAGAAAAGAGAAAAAAGTCGAATTCCTAGGAGAATCAGGAGGATTGCGAGTGGTGAAGGATACTGAAAAGCTGTGTGGAGTCGGACACATCAGCAAGACCATTCGGAAAGAGTGGTGAAGATAAAGGACAAAGAAATGAGAGAAAATGCAGAGGAGATAAAGTTGTGCATGTGTAAAATGAGCGCTGATGTCTCATTAAAGAAAAACTGGAGACTCGGGCTTGTTGAGCCCACTCGAAATGGTAATGTAAACACAGTGGGGGTGGAATGGAGTCTGAGACGTCTCACAGGAAGGACTACGCACACATACAGGTTCCAGAACCCAAGCTTACAGAAGTCGAGGCATGTACGGTAGATGTTAAAGCCATCATTTCAATCAGAAGTTGAGCTCAATCAGTCTTTCTAATTAAACAATGAGAATCTGATATTAAGAGACGGCAACCAAACAGTCCCTGAACTGAACAGGGCAAACACGAGACACTTGAACATTGCAAAGTGCTGAAAATAAACACAGCGATGCCATAAATATCACACTTTACTCCAAACTATACTTTAGCCTTGGTAAAATGATCCTACTGGATTCTCTGGTCGCTAATTTGGCAAAGGTTCCTGCCCTATTGCTGGGGCTTAAGAAGGAACTCACTGGTTCCTTCAACAAACAACTCAACAGAGAGTCAGCTGATTCAGGATCATGTTTTCCCATAATACATTGTTGATGTACAGTATATGACACAACACTAGAGTCATAACTGTATATATTCATCATAAAGATGACTATGGAAAGTCTCTCTTGGTTGTACATCAAACACATGGTAAAATATTGCACCACATTGAACACATTTATCACGAACATTTGCGGGAAGTTCGGGATTCCCTGCTGGAATTGCAGGCGACACGATTTCAGATAAGCAGTTGAAGATGGATGGATGGATGGATATTGCAAACATGGGGAATACACATTCCTAAGATGTGTAAGATATTATAGTCAAAGCATTGCTTCCATTTTCAACTTTAGATATACATGTAGATGTTGGTTTGGGGTTTAAAGTGTTTGAGGGTTTGGAAAAATTATAGTTGGTCTGATGAAAAGTACAACAACAACAAACAAAAAAAACAGACATGCAAAACAAATATCAACATGAGCCCTGACACCAAACTACTTACAGTTTAATATTCACATCAATTATTAGAATCCCAGTGTTTGAAACATTTAAGCCAGCCGGCCAAACATGCCACAGTCACGGGGATTGCTTCCCCCCCCCATTATAATTTTTGGTGTGAACAAGCTCTTCACCTGTATTTGCATGATTCTATTCACTGCGCTGCTGCCACATAACTGGCTGATTGGATAGTGCACTTTATTAGAAAGACAATGCCAGCAGTGTGTAGGGACTCCCTTTGCTCTCAAAACAGGTAGAATTCAGATGCCATGAATTCCACAAGAAACATTCCTTTGAGATTCTGGTCCATGTTGGCAAGACTGCATCACACTGTTCCTGCTGGACTGTTGATAAAGGGCAGCTTCAGTCTATTGGTTCATGCTGTTGGCATCAAATTCTTGCAATACCATCAGGAACTGAGATTTGTCAGACCAGGCTATGTTTTTTTTCCCCAGGTCTTGAACACTTCGGTTTGGGTAAGGCCCAAAGACTATCTAAGATACTCTAACCTGTCTGTTAGTCTGGCCGTCCTACGTTAATGTCTCTCATCATCAAGACAGGATGCAGACCGGCCCTCACAGGATGGCACTCACCCTTTAGGGCACCATTTTAGAGACAGTCATGCATAAAAATTCCAGGATATCAACAGTTTTAAAAGATACTCAGACCAACCCATCTGGCAGCAATAATAATGATACGGTAAAAATGTAAAATAACTGAGAACACTTTTTTTTTCTGGTATTTAACATGAAGATTACCCAGAGCTTCTAGATCTATTTGCATGATTTTATGATTGGCAGATCATGGATAATTATGGGTACAGGTATTCAAAAGTGATATGATTTCAATATAGAAATAGGGTGTCGGCTCAATATGGTACATTTTCAACAGATTTGGCATGATGTAATGTTTCAGATCAACACTCGTTGTCCTTATGCGAAGCATGTTTAAAAAATCCCTACAGACTCTTCTGATTTGACATGAACATGAAGTTTTTCTGAGGCGGAAGTGTGGATGTTTATGTTTATTACACACTATGTGATACAAGTGAGACGTTATTGTATTGGGCAGCCTGTAGAGCATATTGTTTGATATGGAATATATA